>JAADXH010000283.1:0-28005 GCA_023337595.1 Globisporangium camurandrum
AGAGGAAGCGAAGAGTGTGTATTTGGGAAGCAAAGTCCAAAAGTGTATTGAATGATTGGGTTCGGTGTTTGTGCACTTCTAGCACAAACAGCTAACTTCCTAGTTTTAGTATGTTTAATACTAAAGCTAAAGCTATTCTAAATGAATGGTCCTGCTAACTTCTAAATTGTTGACTGTCTAATTGGTCTAAATGTATAACTATCTTGTATATATGACCAATCGTAAAGCAGCTTGACAAAGCTGACTTTAAATGTATTGCGAGAATAGAATTCCGCAGCGCTGGGTTATTAAATATAACCAGCGCGTGTAACCTCGTTACACTTTTACTATGTCTCACGTAATCAAGCAGTTATCAGATATATCAAATTGCTAGTAGATTGAGTTTTATCCAGTGTTCTAGCGCATGATGCAGTGCATACTTGACGTTATATAAATGAATGGACATGTCAAGCATGCATAAAACGAAACGACCATCTTACAATTCGTAAGTTCCTTGCGAGCGCTAGCACACCGTTTATTTATTTATGCATTAATTCGTAAACAACGGGTCTATAAACTATTATACAAAATAGTAAATTCTGGTCGCATTGCACGATACGCTCACGATGGAGCATGACACGCATAAATATAAATAGGAAATTGAATCTTTAACACTCTTGCGGATTTTGTAAGTGTTAGCACAATGCATCATAAGAGTTGAACACATCAAGAAGTCTACAAAATGATTTATCATAGTGATATTTGCTGGTTGAGTTGTAAATTAAGAATGCTTGCGTTTACTTGTATTCCGGTTTCATTGCTGCATATAGCTACTACATTTGATTACTGTGTACTTCGTGCGCGGCGTGCAAATATCAAACAAATGAGAGATACGTAGTGCAAAAATGAGTATA
Source organism: Globisporangium camurandrum (assembly GCA_023337595.1). Classification (NCBI taxonomy): domain Eukaryota; phylum Oomycota; class Peronosporomycetes; order Pythiales; family Pythiaceae; genus Globisporangium; species Globisporangium camurandrum. The sequence goes on from JAADXH010000283.1 coordinate 894, forward strand.
ATACAAAAATGATATTTCGTATATGTAATTATCATAAGAATACATCCTAATCATTATATACAATATTTCGAACGAGAACACGCATAATTACAACAAATGTTGACCCTTTTCGTTAAGGTGGGGTAAAAGTTAAATAACTGTTTAATGATGAAACTTGTGAAATTCGCAAGTGTTTGTATGCGCTTCCAACATGTATCAGACACAATTCGATATGAGATCATTATAACTAAATCGAAATGGGTAAGAAAAATAGTACTTCGTCCGTAAGGAGGTAGTTAAACAGTGTGTGGTTTTATACACCGAGCATTTAATTGAAGGCAAACGTGTAGAGGACACGATAAGTTATTTATCGATATACAGAGATTATGTCGGAAAATTTGAGAAATGGTATGCTATACAATTACTAAACGATGTAATCTTCTGTGAAACAGCTAAACACATTTGACTATGTATGATATCAAGCTGAACACAAGTACGTCCTAGTTTATACGCTGTCGCCAAATTCGTGGAAAATACATTTGTGCAATATCGTACGAAGATCTATGTTGCAATGTGGTGGCCGCTCTGCTCGCTCATGTACACCAAGGAGTAAATAAAGACATTTAATGCGATGAAAGCACTAAAAAAAGAGATAGCAATCAGACTTGAGGGACACCCTACATTGTAGACATGATTGACTCAGTGGGTGAATAGACAAGAAAAATATAGTACAATATTGTTTGTTGTTCTCGTATAAATGTATTTCTGCGAGTTATTCACGACCATCTGTCATAGCATTCAGCGATAGCTCTATGTGTTTTCCTCTAGACAATCGACATTTTTAAAACATTAAATTGCGTGTGACCTAATACGTCTATTCGACAACAGATGGCTTATGAAAACAGCGTCTTAGTAAGCAACTTAGCGGTATTTTGCGCGTGTCGATTCCGTAGCAAAAACGACGAAATAGAAATACAGATAGGCGTTTTTTCGAAATTAAAACACCACAATTTGGTGAGAAGTCATTTTGGTTAACAAAAACCAACGGTGGTATAAATACATAGTGTGTCCTATCTTTCATTCATTGGTCATCACTTGAAACGTTAAAACGGACATGCTATCACACCTTGGTTGCTGCTCGATATTACGATTTTAACTGCTATATCGATAGCTCACCCAGTGTAATCACTGGGTGATAAATATCAAGTTACTGTCGGCAAAAGCTTTATTAAAATAAGTTGATATCATAGGGGCGTATATTTTGACTTCGGAAATAAAGGACCTAATGATCAATTGTCTAACAAAATAGATGAACAACTTTGTTGTACTCGCATTGTGTTTGATGACGCTACTAGCAACATTTTTTTATCGGTAATATGTTTGTTTTTTACAGATAGCGCTATACTAGTCAGATCTACAATTGAATTGTTTCCATTGTATATGCAACGAGTATATCTATGTTGTTCATGACAGTGTGTATTATTGTCGCTTGGTCAATGGCTAATTTATAGGCTATGTTCTCGTGTATACGGTGTTGATATTTTTGATGATTACTATCTTGAAACGCCGTCGTGGGATGGCAGCAACGCATATTACGCTTATGCAATATTTGTGGTCTTAGTGAGAATACAGATTAGATTAGCGTTTGTGCAATTCGCAAAGCGCAGATGTATTCACAGATAATTCACAAAATATTAAGCGAATACTTCGTGATTCAGAAGGAAATGCAAGAGTATATGCAGTTATTGTCTATTGCTTGTAGAAATGATGCAATGCTGTATTTGTGTTGTCTTGTTGAATTCAAACGTAAACAAAGACACTCAACTCAAATTACCTGTGCTACTGTAGCTCTTTATGACTATTTTGTGCATTATTATGTTGTAGTGCATCTATATACTACTAGAATTAGAACGTTTGGCTTGTATATTACCTTTCTTTGCCGTATCACTAATCAGGAAAAGCGGATAAACAATCAACTGTTACTTTAATGATACTATTAAATTCTTACGGTAGCAACTACGTAGGTGGATGCAAAGGGACATATCAAGAAGTAGTTGTAATTTGTGACACAGAGAGGAGAGCTTGTTATGAATATATACATTTCAGATATCTTATTTGAAGTGTTGGCACATAGTAAGTCGTAAATGGCAGTCGTATTCCAGCATTTGGGCAACTATAGAGAGACGCTCAATTTTTGTCTATATTTTCAAAGGCGCTTAGCTACACCCAACGACGAAAATCATGCCGTCGGTTGATATAACTTTAGATCGAATTTGCTTTGGTTTCGAACAGCAGAAAAAAGCCCTGCTGGTTTTTGCACAATTTCAAATTGCAGCGTCATCGAAATTTCAATCACTTTGGTAAACATAATATGTTCACAAGCGCTTTTTGGCAGTGTTTGCATTATCTACTGGCTGTGCACACATATTTTATTTCTTATGCTTGAGCCTCCAACAAAATCATTGAGCCACATATTTTACAGCTATTGTTTCGTTGACTTTCACGGCACACAACCAAATCTGATGCAGTCAAGTGGCGTATTTTTTGGCTGTGGGAGTTTTTCCGTCGTTGTGTCTGCCCCCTTGTATACAAGCAGGTCGACAATACTTGTATTGTTCATAAATCATTCATTTATCAGTGCTCTTATTTTAAGCATACGATCAATACACTTGAGCAAAAATGTATAAGCAAGATTTAATTATATATAGACAATGTAAAAGAAACAACAGAAATCCATCAATTGTTTATACAACACCCGGACGAGCTTATTGACATAATTTATTTTGCATAACACACTAAAGGGTGGGCTCACATATATGTTTTACTGAAACTAGTTACTAAAACTTGGAGGCGCCTTTGTGTTACAATATTATCCGGTATATTTCGTACCCAAGTAGAATATGCTGTATAAAGCAAGATAACTACTCCAAACTTAGGTGATATTGATACAGTCAACGCGCAGTTTGTATACATAACAATCACAGCATAACCTGATCATACATTTATAGAGCAAATTGTATTATGTAAGCTGTACGTTCAAATTAATTTTATAGAGTAATTTGTGTAGCTGAGTTGTATCGGAGGGCAGTTTACATCCCACTTTTTTTCTCGTCGTTTTAAGACATATATGGTTTCCTTTTTTGATATTATTTATATCAGATCCTACTTAAATAGACCCGTCGACCGAATTGCTTGTATCTGTCGCGTGCTGAGATGTTCACCGATATTCCAATAAGGACGCTTTAGATATTATGTAAAAAAGAGTTTGAGATACAAGGAGTATGTTAGTGTAATAGTCATTCATATTTATATTTCTGCGGTTTCCTGTGTTAGCATGAATTCAGTAGGTCTGGTAATATGAAATGAACAAATATGAACTGCGGTCTTTTGGAGCTAATTTTGTACCCGATAAATAGCCGGGTTATACCGTACCTTCCTTCCATTACTGAAAGCTACTCTAGAAACTCGACAAATTGTCCCTTGTAATGAATTATTTTAGACGTCACAGGCAGAGATTGTCGTAATCGAGTGACCAAAAACTCAAACATATTGTGAAACGCAGTCAAAGATACAAAGAGTGTATTACGCGAATCGGCACTGTTTCGTATAACTAACAGAAGATGAACTTATTTTGTTTTGGTGCATGCTGTTTCCTTAATCAATTTTAGAGCTATTATACGCCAACAATTAAGCCAGAGCGATGTACAAACCGCACACAAATTTTCTACGTCCCTTGTAAACGGGCAAACCCGAGTTACGCAGCACAGTCGAGAGGAAGCGAAGAGTGTTTCGTAGGAAGCAAAAGTCTGAAAGTGTATTGCGAGAATAGAATTTCGCAGCGCTGAGTTATTAAATATAACCAGCGTGTGTAACCCCGTTACATCCCTCGTATCGCAAGTAAGATTTACCACTCATTTCGTATTTTACAGCATGCAAACAAGAACAAGCCATTTTGAGCTGGTTCACAGCTATATAGCACGCGAGCATATGCACGCATTTGATTGATCTAATTGAATTTGCTAGCATGTTCGAATATTTGATAGTATATTCACATTATAGCTGCATATGAAGGATGTTTTTATGCAATTCTTGGATAATTCTGCCGTAAAAGTCAATCACTAAATTTCTTCGTATCTAGCAATTGTGTTGGTGCTTAAAGATACAAAATGATCTTTAAATATACAAGCATATGATGAGCTTTTCAAATCATTATTTCTAGACTATATTCGAATGTTTGACTGGTACACTACTGTGTATGAAGTTTTTAATGACGTTTCAAGTTGTTTTGTCACGTGTGCAGCACATTTAAGGTTTCTGTAGGTGTATATCGCGTATAGCTACATCCCCAATGTAGTAGTCCCGAATGTGTGCTATTGCTGTGTGTTGTCTGTAGATTGTATATTTCGCGTCTATGACCTACTGCGATACAATACTGTACACATATGTATTTACCAGCTGACTTACATCAGTATTTACAAAAAATGTACTTTGCTACTGTAATTATTCAATAATTAATTCTCACAACATACAACGTTATCACAATAACCTCGTTGCGATCATCTGTCATATTTTTTTTTTAGTATTTATGGGTATACTCCTAATTTGATAATTTCAATCTCTGAACCTGGAGCAAATGGTCTAGTCGACCGAATAACTTTTGCTGTCGAAAGCTGAGCTATCAACCATACCTTTCGCAGAACAACGTCTGCGACACAAGAAGTCTTTAGTTCAATACATTATGTATATAATCAATTGACTTCGTTTTGCAAATAAAAATTGCGTTTGTTATCAATTCTGGACGTTAAGCAAGTAATACAGCCCGAACAAGAACGTGCGGGCTATATAACGAGTGGAAATCGCCGCCTCTGCCCACTCGATCGTCGACGTGACAGTATCAGCACTGTTTTATTCCCCTTGATATTGATGATATTTTCGACCATCATAATGTGAAACAATTCACATAAATTGGCAAATAAAATAGAACGGACTGGTGGAAATATAGTATGATAGTGAGGTATAACGAGAGAGAGAGAGAGAGGTGTACAGAGCAGGACATTTACTGCAGTTGAGGTTTGATAAGACGTGCGTAATGTACAACGAACACACTACCGGTAATCGGTATGCAAGATTCATTTTTGGTACTAGGATTATATGTTTGGTACTATTACTTTTTTGAAATAGACTGACAAAATCGGTATCATCAAGCCGGAGCAAGAACGACAAAGCGTCGCCTCTGCCAAATTGCGACAGCGCTCGACTGCTTGGACGCGACACGGACCGAGAACGAACTCGGTTGCTGTCGCCTCTGCTATCGCTCGCTGCAACGACGACGACGACGACGACTGCTTCTACCACGCCGCGTGCGAACGCGGACACGGCGGCTGCTTTCGCGTACCGCGAGATGAGCGAGAATGGTACTTCGTGTGTGCCTGGCTCGACGGCGTACGGCTCGAGCGCCACGGACGCAGAGGTCGCGTGGCTGCGGCGCTGCTTGCCCGTGTTTGTGCAGCCCGACGTCGACATCTCAAACGGCAATGGCCTCGTCAAGGTGTTTTTCCAGTTCGAGCGCCAGGACGACTCGGGGCTGCTTTACTGCAAACTCTGTATCATCTTTGCCGGCGAGTCGTCCTACAATCGCATCAACGAGGAGACGACGAATTCGTGTGCGACTGTCATGTACCGCACGTTCAACCGCCGCATGTATAAACGCACAGCAGACATCAACTACATGGAATTTCGGTGCGTGTCGTTGTGTGTATCGGTAGTACGATCAACTTCAGCAGCGTCGTCGATGGAATGGTGTCCATGACCGCAAGCAACAGCAAACGCCGTCTGACGCGCGTCGCATTGCTATTTTACATGACACACGTCGCACGCCACAGGAACGTGAACCTCGATCCGATGGCGCCTGTGCCGTGGGTGAGCGTGTTCTCGCGCGACCACGCAGGCGTCCAGATGTGGTCACAAGGCGAGAAGAAAGACGTCGGGAATTGGTTCTCGCTCATGCACCATTACAACATCGACGTTGGCATTGCTGCGTGGGAGCTCCACGCAGGTTCACAACGACCGCTCGTGTACCTCAACACATGCAATCACTTGATCGGCGAGCGCGACAACAACCCACGGATGCACAAGTTTGAATGGGTCGACTATCCGTTCGAAGAAGGCGACTTCAATAGCGCATTCCGATACGTCGTTGACCACATTCCGACGAAATGCAACTTGTACTCGTTCGTGTGCTTCTGGCGCGCTCGGAACGGCGGCGGCTGCTGCGATCGTCATCACGCCGGCAAAGTCACGCGCAGTGGCGGGTCGATCTACGTGCAGCATTCGGGCGTCCCACCGACCGACGATATTGTAAATGTTGCTAATGCCAAGCAAGCGATTTAGAGTTTGTGGATATTACAATGAGAGAACGTAGCATGCAACAGTGGGTAATAGACTCGAATGTGCACGCTCAATACGCCTGTGCAAAGTCGCTCAGTGCTTCTGGAGCACTGTTGACGCCGACCGACGGCTCCGATGCCTCTTTGTTCGATCCTACAACAGCATTGGCAGACTTTTGAACTGGCTCTTCGTGCTGAAACGACAGCTCGTCATTTTGCTGGCATGAATCTGAGCGGTTGTCGCTATTGGGACCAACCAAACGGTCGCGATCGTGGTCACGGAAATGCAGTTGCATCTGCTCGACGAGGTCGTTGGTCTCAGCCGTCGTCCTTGCGATCGTCGAGTCGCCCTTGCCACCATCACCAGAGAACACGGGCGTAAACTTGGCAGCGTGCTGCTCGCGCACCTCCATCCACTTGGTCCACATGTCTTCGACGCTCGCAGGCGACTGCTCGAGAAGCCAGCCCATCTGGCGCCGCGTAGCGTCGAGTACGGGCTGGAAACCCATTTGCGTCGCCCCCGAGTGGATCCAGTGCAAGTCGAGCAGCATGAACGCCATCGCGTGCAGCTTTCCGAACGCCAGTGGGTCGTTGAAGACGCTCCAGAACGGCGTGCGGCTCACGCGCTCTGCGATGCGCATCTTGAGCACCGTCGTTGGCGTGTCGTCGTCCGCAGAGTGCAGCACGAGCTTGCTGCACACGTCCGGCGCTTCGTCGAGCATCAGGAGCTTCATCATCATGCGCATGACGTTGATGCCTGCAACTGGGAACGGGTAGCGACTCCCACCTGGCGCAGCATTGCGCGCCATCATCGACTGCGCTTTCGCTGGGTACTCCTCAACGAAGAACACGAGCGTCTCGAGCGACAGGACGCCGCCGCCACGGAAGCCTCCGAGCGGATGGTCTGTGTGGAACCCACTGAGCTTCCACCGCGCAGACGCGAGCAGCGCAGTCGCGTCGACGCGACCGTCAACCTCGACGTTCTCGTAGTGCGTCGTCTGCACGAGGCCGCGCCAGAGCCGGTGCAGGAGCGCGACGTGCGCTGCGTTCGTTACCTCGATCGGTTCCTCCATCTTGAATCGAATCGTCTCGAGCGCAAACACTTTCTCACGCAGCGCCGCGCGGCGTGTCATGAGCTCCACGCGAAAGTCTCGCAGCACGTACTCGTGCTCGCGAAACAGCAGCGTCAGTACGTGTGCACTCTCTTCGGCGTCGCGCTTCAGGTGGCGCAGCGCACGCGCTTCGGCAGCAACGCGCTCACTCGTCGTACTGAATCCGTCGTGGTCGGTCGGCATGAGCCGTATACGCACGGAGCTCCCGCTCTGGTACCCGACCGGGTACTTGCGCACATGCGCGTCCTCAAACTCGTGACAGCGCACGTTATGTTGCTTGCGCAGCAGAATCGGCGCGAAGCAGTTCGCGACCGCGTACAAACTCAAGCCGCTTCGTTCGGCGTGACATGGTTCGAGTGCGACCATGACGAGGTGACACAGGCGCTCGAGGATCGGCTTGCAGTGCCACGGCAGGTCGTTCACGAGCACACGCAAGAGCATGCGCTTCTCGTCGTCGTTCATGATGCTTCCGGAGCGACTGCCGCATGCCAACAAGTTTTCGAGTCGCTCCTCGGTCAGCAACGCGTCCGGCAATTCCCACAAGTACTGCAGCAAGATCGCCGTGACTTCGTGGACGTCGACTGCCATCTTCTTGTGGAACCCGCCGAGCTCTTCGATCGTATCGCGCAGCTCCATGACGTGCTCGGCGTCCAAGTGGACTTGGAACAGCCCTGGCGTGTCGACGTGTTCGTACAAGTAGCACAAACACGCTTCGACGACGTCCGGAATCGCCATCGCGGTCTCAAAGCGCGCCATGCCGCTCAAGAATGGATTGCACAGCACGTCGACGAGGTCCGTCCCAAACACGTCGTATTCTGGATACCCGAGCTCGAGGAACCGCAACACAGACGTTGCTGCATCCTCAAGCCGCTGCGATGACGCTGCGTGCTTGAGTGTGTCGGACAGCGGGTTCCCGCCTTTCAGCGAGTCAAACGTACTGCGCAGTTCGTGGTGCGACACGAGCTTCGCTGCTAGCATTTCCGTCTCGCTGTCTTCGGTGCACAAGCGCACGCGGCCGCCGACCATGTCCTCTGGGTCAATCAGCTTCGGTGCGCTCTTCTTGACCTTTTGCGCCTTCGGCCGTGGCAGTGGCGTCGCAAATGGCAGTGACTCGGGCGACACGTCGAGCCGCACGTCGTCGATCTGGAACGCGAACGCGAGGTCGTCCAAACCGGCGAGCATGCGGACAAACATCTTGACATCGTCGCACTGCCGGAAGAGTGCAAACTCCGTATAGTACGACGCCAGCAAATCCAAGTTGCTCTCTGCGAGGATCAGTGCCATCGACGACTGCAGCAAGTGCATGTTGAGCGCCTGGCGCACGAACGCGCGGGCTTTGCCTTCGTCACTCGTGACGTTCGCCAAGCTCGTGGCCGCGCGCACGGCGCCAAAGAAACCGCGAATGTGGCGCGGCAAGTCCAGCTCGAGGCTCGTGGTCACGACGTCGGATAGGTATTTTTTCTTGTGCGGCGCAGCATTAGCATTTGCGCTCTGCATCGCACCGAGGAGCTGGCGCTGTCGGATCGCTTCGACGCGCGTGCACGTCCACTTGACGACGCCAAAGAACTTGACGGTCGCGCCGCTCTCGTCGCTCTCGACGCGCCGCAAGCCGTGCGCCATGCACCGGTCCAAGTGCGTACAGAGCGCATTCACGACTGCGAGTTCGTCCGTGAGCAGCAGCTGCTTGCGGTCGTCGGTCGACTCCATTAACGCAGTGTTGCTGTCGTGGTGTGTGCTGCTACTGCGACTTGCGGTAGACGGCGAGGCGCTCGTAGTCGTTGCAGCCATGGCATCGCCGTTGTTGCTCCGTTTCACACTCGAATTCGTTGCCGATGCACTGCGACTGGTCTGCAGATACAGACGCAGTGCTTGGATCGCATGTTCGAGGTCATCGAGGATCACAGCGCGCTGACTCTTGGCAAGCAGCTGCTGCTTCGCGCGGTTGCGGAGACGCAAGACGCGCTCGTCGTCAGTCTCAAGCGTTGGCTCACCCGTGAACATCGTGCTCAGTCGCAGTAACAGCGAGTCCATTGTCAAACGGAGGAGATGTACTGTGACAGCAGAGCAAGGACCTGTTGCTTGACTGGCGATTCGGAACTGCGCTCCAGATCGTGCTGCCGAGGCAACCAGCTGCTGGACCGTCGGCGTACAGGACACGTCGCTTGAAAGATCGCGCGCCTCATCATCGCAAAAGTCAAGCGACTGCTCAGGTAACAAACATTGCCAATCAAATCAGCACGTGTGTGGAAGAGCAGCTGTGGTGACGACAGTTCTAACGACGAATATCCACCCGCATACGCAAGTGACGCTGCTCTCGAGACAACTCTATGGTACGCGAGACGTTGGTGTTCAGCATTTGATCGAGCGTGTTCGCACGTACACCAACACGTGATGCACGACAAACTCGACTTGGCGGTGCTGCTATGTATTGGTGTGAGTTGACGCTGTTTGCTACAACTTCGATATGTAGCTAACCGGTATTTACCTGTTGACCTCTGTGTTCGACCTGATAAACTGATACACGCAGGTTTCAGAGCTGGCGGTAAACATACAGTATTTATAATATTCAAAATATCGTTCGCTTTCCAGTTTTTTTAGGACACTCCAAATTGAACGCAACACTTTCTGGCTCTTTTGGGTCAGTCCAGTAATGTGGCACGTTACGCACGCTCGTCGAGGCACAAAACAGCGTCACTACTCGGTCTCTATCGGTCACTTTGGAATTCGCTCCAATACCTCTGCAGCAGCAAGGTCCCAGCTTTCTCGTCATCCTCGACTCGATCGTTCACATCGACGACGCACTCTCCTCGACAATGAAGCTCTCGCTTGTGCTCGTTGCCACGACGCTCGCACTCACGACGACGGATGCTGCTGTCAAGTACAAACAGTGCACCGAGTCAGAGCGCATGTCGATCTTTGGCGGCATCAACAACGAACTGCAGTCGTGCGCCTCGAGCTCGACGTACGACATCACGGGCAAGACGCTGCCGACCAGCGACCAGCGCCAAACGATCTGCAAGTGCACGGACCTCGTGAAGCGCATGAGCGACTTGAGCTACCCGCGCTGCAACCTCGTGCTCGACGGCTCGGTGCTGTCGTTCAAGGGAGCCATCGCGAGCATCTTCACCGAGTGCGGCATCCCCGAGCCGAAGGAAGTGCCCGAGACGAGCCCGCCGCCGGGAACAAACACGACAGACGACGGCGTCGCGAGCGACGCGACGCCGCCACCGACGAAATCAAACTCGACCGTCAAGCCGATCAAGGACTCGTCGTCGTCCGGCTCGGGCGCTGGCTTGACGCCGATCAAGACGCCGAAGCCAACGACGAAGGCGCCGAAGCCGACAACTGTGCGTCCTGAGGACAGCGGCAGCGAGGGGTCGAGTGCGATGGCACCAACGCCGACGCCGACGCCAGAGTCGAGCGGCCGCAGCAGTGTGGGGACGATGACCAGCGCCGCAGTCGCGCTTGTCGCACTTTGCACTACTTTTGCCTCGTTGTGAGCACAGTTGTAGTGCGTGCGCATGGACGTTTGGATGCCAGAGTGCACCATCGATAGTGGCTCTTTTGCTCTCTATATATGAACATTTTGATTGCTTTTAGTTGGTGTCGCAGCTGTGCGTTCATGGAAAAAAGGTCAAAGTGCCATATTGACGCGATTTCCGCGATGCATCGAGTGCTGGAACTACCGCGTCGGTTGTATGTCAACGGACATCGAGACAGGTAGAGCAGGACGTGAGTTGACATCTGTTCCTTGGTTGGTATCAACGCAGGGTACGTTTGTAACAAAAGGCAGTTGCTGATTTCGGAATACAGAACAGTAATTCTGACAAAAACCGACAATTTCTTGCAGTTTAACCAATTAGCTTCAGTTTTACTAACATCACGAATACTGTACAGTTGATATTTTTCCCTGTTGGAATGTTCCTGCAAACTTTCGTGCGATGGCGTTATTTACTAAGCATTTTGAATTATTTTTCGTGTGCACCGTTGTTCACATCATCACAACGACAATGAACGACGACGCAGCAACGAGAACCTGGCTCAAGGACGAGCTCACGAGCGCGCTTGGGTTCGCCGAGGTCGACGACATCGCGGCGTACGTGCTGACGTCGTTTAGCACAAAGCAGGAGGTCACAGGGTACCTCACTGAGCTGCTTGGGATCTCGCCGAAGCGCGCCGACACGATCACCTCGCGGCTGTTTGCAGCTGCACCTGTTCCACAGAAGAATGGAAAGCCAAAAGGCAAGAGCAGCGGCAAAGCGGCTGCATCCAGCAATGGCAAACTCGCTGCGAGTGCGAACACGAGCAATGCTGCGGTTGGACTTGTCCCGCAAGCAGCGATGCCGAACTCGCGGATCAAGGCCGCAAAGCCGCGGAAGACGGGTACGCCCAAGATGTTGCACACGCGCATCATCAACTGTCTGCGGTGCGGCAAGATCGAGCACAACAGCGGCCGAAAGTGCACGTTCTGCGGCACGGAGCTGCGCTACGAGGAGCTGGACGACGATGAGATCGACAATGCTGCAACGCAACAGCAGCAAGTGGAGCCGTTTGTGCTGAACGACGACACGAGCAGCGAGCGCACGACGGTTGTCGACGACGCAGACAGCGCGAACAAGCAGGTGGGCGAAGATGCAATCACTGGCGGCGATAGCCTGCCGAATGAAGTTGTGGCGCTGGATCAGGATTTCTATAGTCGACCAAATGGCGACGCAAATCGAATTCCATTCAATAATTTGTTGACAAAAGAGGCCCGCGACTTGTGCGATCGCATCGCGCGCCGTCTCGAGAAGCCTGTCCATCGCAAGAGCGGCACGCGAGCGTCGAGTCAGCGCGCGCAGTAGCGCAGTCGGCGGTCGATGACGAAAATGCGACGACACTTGGACTTTATCATGCCAGTAGCAATATGTGTTATCAACACACCTTTGATTCTCTTTGTAGAGGAGCATACTGTGGAGTCATACCTAGGTTTATCAATAAAGGTACAACAAACAGGCGAACTACTGCAGGCGTAGACTCGAAGCTACTTTCAAGCATCAATCTTTGTGTCCTGTGCGTGCATTTGAGCACTTTCAAATATAACACACCACATATATATATTGTAATTAAATTGTGGATTTTGTCGCTTTGTTGTATCTGTGACAAAATCACAGGCACAAAAAGTCGTTCGTCGTTGTTCACGCTGGACGTGCGCCAATGCATGATGGATGGGCAATCGTTGAGATCAGCGCGCGAGCGACAGCAGTACCAGTCTCGAATCCTCGCGCTCCAGCTCACTCGCTCGTCCACACACCGCGGCTCACTCGCTCGCACGGTCGCGCGTCTCCGTCGTCCAGCGCGTCTGTGTCGTTCTGCGCAACTCCAGCGTCAAGCGGTGCATCTGTGTGATCGCCATGTCGTCAACCGCATCGATGTCGCCGACAGCAGTAGCGGAGCGCGAGGAGAGCCACGCTGCAGCGACGGCAGTTGCAGATCCACAGGTTGACGCTGTTGCCGCTGCCGCTTGGGCATTCTATGAGAGCGGGCTTGTGCAGGACACAGCTGAAGACGAAGACACGGAAGACGAGCGCGAGACCGCCGACTGGATTCGCTTCCAGCGTGCGCGATCACACTCGCGACTGCTCGCTGCACGTCAGCAGGAGCTGCAGCAGTCGCCGTCGTTGACACTTGGCAATGCGCAAGCGAGCGTGCACGCTAGCAGCCCATAGGCCACGCGACCCACGCGTGTATGTACATCTACGACTGCAGACAGTGAGGAACGAGCAAGCATATAGCTGGCGTGTACACTTTCATTACCTAATGCATTTATTTGATGTCCTGTGTTTTGCTTACTAACGCAATGGCATGCACCACTGATGCACTTATGCCCATGTGATGAGATCGCTTGCTTACACTCACATCATTTTGCCATCGCTGTGCACACTGACTGCTACAATTGCGCTAGATCAATGCACCCGTGCGTTGGTTGCACTTGCGCATCGCGACAGCCACTTGGACGGTGCCTTGCACGGACGAGTCCATCGAGTCGAGCGTGATGTGGACATTTTCCGGGGATGTTGCTTGCGCAGCTGGTTTCGCTGCGGAAATAGCCGTGTTGATGCGAAAGTTCGTCGAGCCGCCACAGGGCGTCCAGATCACGGACTGGAAGTTGATCGTGCTGGTCTCGAAGATATCCTGCTCCGTCCCGGGCTCGTAAACACGCTTGATCTTGATGCCTTGCTGACCAGCGAAAAAGTACTCGCTCGAGAACGTCGCGGATGCGTTCGTCATGTCCGGGACGTACACGTAGCCGCGAAAGTCGACCTGGAAGAACCCGATGCTCTGGCCCGGTTGCGCGAGCACAGGGACTGCGACCAAGCACGCAGCCCGACCGCGCGTGTGGTTGGCACTCGTCACGACTTCGAACGATGAGAAGATCACGGACACTGTAGTCGAGTCGGGTGACGGCACGACCTCGACCGTCTGCGGCGAGCATCCCGTGCCTGCGACTGCCAACTTTCCAATCTTGTACACCGGTGCTGGCGTTTCGTCCGGTTGAACAGCGCTGACGCAGTGTGCAAATAGAAGCGCTACCAGCAGCAAGAGCGTTGACGGGCGTGTCATAGTCACTGACGTCATCGTGCTAGAGTTGTTGCTGCTGCTTCGATGATAGGCGAGGAGGTGGCGTCAACGACGTCGAGTCTTCCGGCGCAAGGTGAACAGCAGAGAGTACGCCTTCTCCAGACAAGAGCGATAGAGAAAGCGTTGGAGCACGAGGAATCGAGAAATGAGTAGCATAACGGTGTCGTGGTGCACTAATGCAATCATGTACAGATAGCCAGACCAGTTGCTAAATCTGTACTTGCGACGGCGTAGGCAAAGAATGGTCGAAGATCCTGCCGCTAACTTTCACATTGTTTGATACAAGTACTCCAACATGTGCACTCACACAGTGCCTTATGTGTGTGTAGAGTAGAGCGTGCAGAGCGTGAAGACACCCGTGTTCATTCACAAACGAACAAATTTTGCTCTTCCGGGTACATCACACGACCAGAACAACCTGTTTCGGCATTTACTGTAATATTGTTTTTTGCACCATCTTGAATAGTAATGAATATATGTCGTGGTTGTCACGCGTTTCGGATATAATATTTAAAGATGATTACATTTTTGTTCATTGTACTTGTAAGCCGTTACTTTGATATCTGAAATACAATTATTGGTATTGCACATCGTACTTTGGCAGTTGATGCCTGTCATTCATATTCTTTGCGTATCAAAGTTATTTTACATTACCGCGTTCATTTTTCGTATTTTGTTGTTTTTCACGCGAAAAATTAAATAATCGACACCATGGAAAAGCGATTTATATAAATATCGTCTGCTATTCAATCTTTGCAGAACGAGCGAGTACGTTTGCAATGAAATGTGTTTGTATTTTAATCAAAATACTGCGAGTACGAAAGGTGATCCTTCGTGCATTTCGCGATATATAATGTGACCAATATGGGGTATCCATCTTATGTTGTAAACCAAAAATAGCAGTTGGTGTGTTGTTATCAAATTTTCTCAAGCCCATTTTATTGAGCATATGTGTATGAGGAGGTATACATTTGCTAGGTTTGCCTATGTGCTGGAGGTGTGTGTCATGTGTAGCTAAATATCAAGGTTTAGGCTTCAAATATGAAATTTTGTGAGCTGTTAGTCTGAGCTTCTCTAATTGCGTTCTTTCATTAGAATGTATGCTTGACGTCACACATGGTACTGGTGTATCGCTCGTGCGAAATGTACTTCCAGGCGCCGTACATCCAACAATAGCTTTACGAGTTAATGAGTTTGTCTGACCTGAAATTTGAACTCGCTAGCTCTACACCACTGCTGCAATAAATGTGTCGATCGCGTCTTAGTCTGATTCGAAATGGTGTGTCAAATAGGTCACAGACCTAACCTTATTGGTTACTCGTATTTTGCATAACAGAAAATATTTGTTGGGCATCAAAATTGGTTACCGGTATAAGATGCATTTACACCACAGCAATATATCCGACCACAATTTATTGAGCAAGTTCTAAAACTAGCATATATATATGTTGGGCGTCAAACACAAGTTGCCAATCAAGGCTTGTCTGTGTTCTTTGCTCTCCTGCTCGTCCAAGTCACTCGTAACTGCGCTCCCTCGATCTCGCCAACCCGATCACGTTGTCGTGGAGCGCGACAACGGAGGTGTCTTCTAAACCACAGCACGACGGTCGAGCGAACGAGTACGATCGACTACGTGTGAGGCGCACTAAGCGAGAAAACGGCAGTACTGCAGGCGCATTGCTAGACGCGCGCCATTTTTGCCTACCAACTTAACACTTCTCAGCGCTCCTTGAGTCGCTGCCATGGACACCGCCGCGGCCCGCAAGAACGGCAACACAACCACGTACGGCGCTATCACGAATGACACCAACATAATAGAAGATCAAGGACAGCAAAAGCAGCCGCCATCGCGCTCGTTCGGTGCTCGGCGCGTGCCATCTGCGATCGGCACGCGCGTGCCGGGACAGTCCGAGTACTTGTTCAAGTACCTGATCATCACGCAGATTTGCATGTACCTCGAGGCTGGCGCAGTGCCATCGTTGCTGCAGCAGTTCACGCTGACGTTCCACTTGAGTCCGCAGGAACAGGGGCTGCTCGGTGCAGTCGTGTACATCTCCATCTCGCTTGCTTCGCCATGGTGCAGCACGCTCTTCCGGCGCTTCAATCCGCGGCAACTGCTCGGCGTCTCGCTCGCGATCAACAACCTTGCGGTGCTCACGTTTGCGTGCACGCCCACCGATGCGTGGTACTCCAAGTCACTGCTCATCAGTCTTCGCGCGTTCATCGGCTTCACGCAGGCGTTCCACTGCGTCTACTCACCACTGTGGGTGCACGAGTACGCGCCGCGTGCAAAGCGCGGGAGCTGGATGAGCTACCTCCAGGCCGCGACGCCGATCGGCATTACGCTCGGGTATTTTGCAGGCTCAGTCACGGTCTGGCTCGCGTCAGCCGACCCGTCGGCTTCAACCGGCGCCGATGCACTCGCAATGGACGCCGCGAACGCGACACTGACGACAACGACTGCAGCGCTCCATGACTTTGCGTCCTCGGTGCTCAACGCAGCAGTCTCGAGTTCGATGAACAATGCTGGCGACTACTTGTTTGACGACATGGCCGACGCCGTCGATACGAACTATTGTCAGGGCATGTACTGCTGGCGCTGGCCGTTCCTGTTCCAGTTTCTTGCAATCTTGCCGTTCTCGATCCTGCTCTTTTTCGTTCCGGTCGACCACATTCGCCTCCACGCCGCGCGTCGGAAGTCGATCATCATGGTCGACTCGATCGTCAGCACGAATGACGATGACGAGGATGAGGATGAGGATGAGGACGACGACGACGGTGTCGTGTACAACGGCGAACGCAGCCGCTTGAACCCGACTGCTGAAGCTGCTGCTGGAGGCGCTGCGTCGACTTCAACCGCACGCACACGCCGTGCGAGCAGCATGCACGACCAGTCGCCGCGGCTCGAAAACCTGCGCGCGCTCTTCAAACAAAAGGTCTACGTGTTCATCGTACTCGGGCTCTCGGCGCTCTTCTTTGTCGTCGCAGGCGTGCAGTTCTGGACGACGCTCTACCTCGCAACGAACACGAGCGACTCGCTCTACACGATCCACTTGGCGTACTTGCTCGTGAGCGGCACGGGTCCGATCCTCGGCGTCTTCTTTGGTGGCTGGCTCATCGACCAGTTTGGCGGCTACGCAGGGCTCTACCAACGGGCCGAGGCGCTGCGCGTGTGCATGGTGCTCGGCGGCATCAGCTGCCTCGCGTCGCTCCCAATCTCGTTCTTCCACTCGACGCTCTTCATTGCGCTCTTTCTCTGGCTCATGCTCTTCTGCGGTGGCAGCATCCTCCCGGCGTGCTCAGGCATCGTGATCTCGTCCGCGCCGCGCCGGCTCCGACCGCTCGCGTCCTCGGTCGCGTATGCGAGCTACAACCTCCTCGGGTACGCGGCGTCGAACTACATCCCAGGGCTCGTCATGAACATCATCATCGATCCGCACGCTGACGCCGCAGCCGAGAGCGCGGGTGCGTGCGACACCGCGTGCACGTATCGCATTGGCTTTCGCATCGTGTTATTGTGGAGCGTCTGGGCGTTCTTCTGCCTCTCGTGCGCCTACCATTTTTCCAAGCAGCAGGTCGCGCGCAAGTTACAGCGCAGCGCGGCGCTCGAGAGCGGGCTGGCAGTGCAGCGCTGAGTGCAGGCGCTAGTAACAGCCACTAGGTAGTCGCGGCAAGCATGTGCATAGCGTGTATACTATTCTGTGTTAGACCTTGCGCTCGTCGGCAGGCGCTTGTTGCTTTTGATTGCCTCACTTCCTTCTCTTTTCGCTCGTTTGCTACAACAAAATACTGTAGCGCTGCTTCAAATACCATGCAGTTGCACCTCCATCGTCCATTCCCCATTCCTCATCCTCGTCTTCATCGTTGTCGTGCTCATCAATCCTCTGGCGCAATGAGCTGCTTGATGCGCGCTGGCTTGCGCAACAACGTGTTGAGCATACTACCGACAAAGAACGCGACGACAGTCGACGTCATCGTGATGACGTTGTACGGCATGCTAAAGTCCGGCGTCGGCAGCGGCACGAGCAGCGGCTCCGTGAACAACGTGCGCGTGAACGCATACACGTCTGCCTCCAGCGCGTGACACAGGACGTCGCTGTCGCTACTGACAACAGGTACGAACGTTGCGACGCCGGCAGCGACATCAAAGCCACGATTCGCGTCCGGTGGGTGCTCCGACAAGCGCAGAAATGCTTTCTCAAGCTGCACAGAGAACACGATCGACGCGTTTGCGGGCAGCAGCAGCTCCAAGTGCATCTCGTTTGGACGCCCACGCATTTCCGCTGGCACAAACTGCACGGTCTCGAGCAGCGCCTGCGCGTCCAAGTGCTCAGTGCCTGACGCATGCGATCCGACACTGCGCGTCGCTTTGATCTGGAACGTACTAAAGTACAGGCGAAAGTACCACGGCACGACGTCGTGGTACGTCACGCGCATTGCACACGCTGGGTGGTTGTTCTCGAGACGCACGGCAATGCCGCCATGCACTTGTCCGTATCCTGTTACGAACCGATGCACTGTCACCAGGTCGCGTGGGCGAGCAGTTCTTCGTGACTTTTGCGGCGCGTCTGCTGCTGTGGCGTCAGTTTGCGCGAGCCACACGTCTGACAGTCGACGCGGGTGGGTTTGCAAGTTTGACGCGTACACGACTGGTGCGCGGAAGCTCTTGTGAGACGTCGCGTCGATCGGAAGCGGCTCGATCGTCGTCGCGTCGGGCGTGTGCTGCAGCGCAAAGCCATCGCGCGGCGTCTCGGTGAAGACGACGCTCTCAGTTGCAAGCGGACAGGCGTCCAGCATCTCGTGCTCGTCCTCATTCGACTGGCTGTTGCTGAAGAACAGCGACTCAAGGCTCCAGCGCGCTCGCTCGGTTGCGCGCAGCGTCTGTACGGTCACGAGCTGCTGCTGGAGCACCCACGCGTCGTCGGTGCCAGTCGACTGAAACAAACGTGACGCAAACAGCGACAGCGAGAGGAACTCACCCGAGAGGATCTGGATCGGGTCGATCAGCTTGCCGAGTCCAGCGTGAGCACGACACGGTAGCATCTTGAGCCACGGCGTGAGGTTCTCCGTACAGATCTCTTCGCGCGCAAGTGCTGCGTGTAGAAACTGGCTCGTTGTGTTCGTTGCAGTAGGTGTCGCAAAAGGAAACGCACCGAGCGCGTTGCCGTCCACGTGCGACAAGTCGGTCACGACTGTGAGTCCCATCTGGTTGAGCGACGCTGAGAAGATCGCGCCAAGTTCCGCAGTGATGCCGCGCCAGCGCTCTTGCACGCTAGCACTCTCGGCGATACTCTCACCACTGTCGACTTCGCGAAGACGCACCTGCAGCCGCGCACCGAACGGCGCATGAGCAAGCGCGTCCGACCCGACGCCGTACGCTGTACCGTAGCGCGCATCCGAGTGTTTCCCAAGCGCAAGCGTCAAGTGCAGCGACTCGGCGTCGTACTTGGTCAGGATCTGCCGGAGCACCTTGGGGAACGTGTGGCTGCTTGTTGCGGCTGTTGTTGGACGGACGGGCTCGTGGGTCGAGAAACGAAAATGTGCAAGCACCTTGTTTCCGTTTTGCAGCGGTCGCAGCGTCAGCGTCTCGTTGTACTCGGCACACGCAAGTACGCAGAGCAGGGCGAACAGCCACGTCACGAGCACAGCACCGCGAGTTGCGGTCGCTGGAACGATCATCGTAATTTGTCGACACTTTTTGTTAATCGTGCACGTGATTCATTGTAAGTCGTCGTTGTTGCAAATGGCAATATAATTTAACACGCAAATAGTTTACTAGTAACTCCTCAGCTATTTGCTGACAGCTGCGCGCGTACAGCAGCGAGACACATCGGCAGCGTTGGCTTGGTTGGCTTGGTTTGCGCCTCCGCCGTCCAACAACATTAGCGCCGCTGTCCACCACCACCACATTACAGCAGCTCCGGTGTCGTCCGCGACCCGACTGCTGCTGCTGCGAATTCGTCAGCAGCGTGATGGCGGCGACCAGGATGCGCACTCCTCATTTTCGCGTGTGCTGCGTCGCACGCAACATCCCCACTACTTCTTGCATTCACTGCGCATTCACATCCACACGCAGCGATGGCACATGCTAGCAATCCCCGAAGCGAGTGCAGTAGCGCGATGCTTGCACGACTCGCTCACTACGACAGGACGTGCGCTCTGCTCGCACCAGTAGCCAGTCCAATCGAGACGTTGCAGCGCGCACTGCTGCGTGAGCAACGCCGCCGCAGCCGATGCGCCAAGCAAAACGTGGTTGGCACGTACCTCGCAGACGTGCAGCGCGACGGCATGACTGCGTCGTGGCGGCAGAAAATGGCTCGCTGGATGCTCGAGGTGCGCTTTGAGCTTACTGAATTGGCTGTCTGACTTGTACATGCATGCGTCCAAGCAAGTCGACTGACGATTGGGATGCGCATGCATGCATGATGGGTCATTTGTCGCACAGACTGGCACGGCATTTGGGATGGCTACAGACACCGTCGGCTGTGCTGTGATCTACATGGACGCGTACCTGTCGATCCACTCGGTGACAAAGCCCCGCCTGCAGATGCTCTCGCTCGTCGCACTCTCGATGGCGTCCAAGATGCACGAGACGCAGCCGATTCTACTTGTGCGTCTAGTGGGATACATGCATGCATGCATGATGCGCTCGAGATTTGCGCAGCTATCGTACTACCAGCTGACTAACCATCCTATCTATGACGTTGTTTGTACATTGCAACGCTGCAGGATGAGATGAAAGTGCTGAGCGAGCACAAATTTCCGAACGCAGAGCTCTGGCACATGGAGGCGCAAGTCGCTACGGTCATGGACTGGAGCCTCGATCCGCTCTCGCCGTTCACATTTGCACGGGACTTGGTGGCTGCGCTCGCGCTCGAGAGCAACAAGCAGATGCTCTTGGACACAGTCATGACGTTTCTGCAAGACGTGATCGAAGGTGCGTTTCCCATATCCCTCTCATGCATTTATTGGGAGAGACGGAGGTCCGTTGCTCAATGATTAGCATCGTTACTCACCGATACGATGTACTTGTCGAACCTCCAACTTGATCAGATATCGGATCACTACGCTACCAAGCGAGTTCGCTCGCGATCGCTGCCGTGTTTGTCGTCGCGAAAGCGCAGGACTGTGACGTGAAGCACGCGCTCGCAGCTGCGCTGTCGTCCCTCGACGTGTCGC
Source organism: Globisporangium camurandrum (assembly GCA_023337595.1). Taxonomy (NCBI): domain Eukaryota; phylum Oomycota; class Peronosporomycetes; order Pythiales; family Pythiaceae; genus Globisporangium; species Globisporangium camurandrum. The sequence continues at coordinate 22,171 of JAADXH010000283.1, forward strand.
CAGCAGAACTGGTGGCGTGCTTCCATTTCATCGTGGCGCTGCACCACGCGACGGCAAGCTCCAGCGCCGCGGAGGTGAAGGTCGTTGAAGGCATTTTGGTCGCCAGTAGTCCGTGCTCCGTCGATGTTGACCCAAGCGACGAGCTGCGCAGTCCGATCTGGGCGGTTGAGTTCTGCATGCTGCTCGAGCGACCGCTGCGACGGCGCTGCGAGATCGGCGGTGATGACGCCGATGCACATAGTAGTCGGAGCGGTTTGCGCACAAAGAGACAGCGAGCAGTGTGAGCGATGAGCAACATTGAATTCGTTGATTGTTTGCTTGTTACATCTCTCATCTTACTGCAGAATGCAGTTATTTGGATGCTTCCACGGCCCGATACTGTACGAGGTCGCTCGATAACCACTTACAATGCCTTACTCAGATGCCAGCGCTGGCAGACACTTGCGCGTTCGATGGAGAAAACAATGTCTCGATCTCCAAATCCACTTCGTCCATTGTGTACGTCCTTCCTGGCGTGTCTTCGACCACACCGCCCAGCAGTCCGTCGACTTCGTCCGCTAAATCCGACGCCGACTTGCGCTCGAAAGCCAACGCGTCACTCGAGTCGCCGTCGTCATCTCGCTCAAGTGCTGCGTCAAAATCAAAGTCCGAGTCGTCCACACTGACGTTTCCAGAGGCGCCATCAAGCATGCGCTCAAACTCGTCGTCCTCGATATGATCGCGCGACGACACACGATCGGAACTATGAGAATCTGGAACCTGTAATGTACTGGAGTCGTTGCCGTCGACAGCAACGTCAACAGCCCCGTCAGTTGTGCCGTCAGCAGTACCGTTAACAGAGTCTGCAGCAGCGACGTCAGAAGCGCCGTCATCAAGGACTGAGTCGCACAAAAACACAAAGCTATCAAGCTCCACCGAGGACATTGCCTCCGAATCGAACGCAAACGACGACGCTGGTGCTGACTCATCGGACGCGGCCACTGGCTCCGAATCGAACGCAAACGACGACGCTGGTGCTGACTCATCGGACGCGGCCACTGGCTCCGAATCGAACGCCATGTCGGCAGGAGCTGCTATTGACGGCGTTCCATACGACTCAAACGATCCAAACTCTGCGTTTGTGATTTGTGCAGTGGAGTTTTCGCGGGAGTTGCTGAACGCGCCGAACGTGATGTCGTTTGAGTTGTTTGGTTGCATCTCAAATGATCCGTCACGTAAAGGCTCCGATGTTGTCGTTTGTGTGGCGGCAGTGAAATCAAATGTATTTGCCGAGTTCGAGCGCGAGTCGTCAAACGTTCCAAAGCCACTGAAAGCGCCAAACGTCGCTGGGGTCGTAGATGCTTCTGGTGCTTCCTGAACCCCTGATGGCGACGCGACACTTTCGAACGTACCAAAGTCACCAAAATTTGCTGCTGCTGCTGTTGTCGTCGATTCTTCTGCAGTCGCAGAAAACGCACCAAAGGCGCCAAACCCACTCGAGTCATCCGTCGACGCAGCGCCAGCAGTGTCCCCAAACGATGCCTCGAAGCTCGTGAAGTTTCCAAATCCACCAGCTGCATCGCCGTCGGTTGAATTGTTACTCTCAAACGGAGTAGCTGAACTAGCATCGAATGCACCAAATTGGCCGAACGAAAAGTCGCCACTCGAGACGTCTGGTGCTGTCGTTGGTACGCCACTCGATTCGGTTGAGTCATCGTTGTTTGCACTTTCGAACGAGCCGAAATCGCCAAAACTCGCAGCAGCAGCCGCCACATCTGTCGACTCGGACACTCCCCACTCGCCAAAAGCAGCAAATCCGCTACTGTCAGCTGCTGTTATTGCCCAGTCGCTCTGCGGTTCTGGCGCTGCGCTGGCACCAAACGAGGCAAACTCAAAACTAGACGCCGATGCTTTGTCTGCAGTCGGTTCCGCTGGATGGTCAGTGACAATAGTCGACTCGGTGCTGCCACGAGATCTGGTTCGGGGCGACGCAACCGCGCTTGATACTGGCGCTGTGAGAGCAGCTGCTGCCATTTTCGAAGCGATTGGAGTGCCACGTTTCGTGCTTGACACGTTGCTTGTCGCTTTCGTCTCGCGCAACTTGTCCCCGCTTGTCAGCGCGGTCTCCGATGCCGGCGGTGCTGACGTTGGCGCTGGTAGACCGCTCGGGATCGGCTCGACGATGTTAATATCAATGTCGTTCCCAGCGTCCAGTGCACTGAACGACGGCTCCAAGTCGAGCGCAAATACGTCGAATGTTGGTATTAGTGGTGCGCGCGAGCTACCTGCAGATGTAGCTGCTGCAGGGTACAGATCCATGATCGACCGCGCCGATCCGCCGGTCGACTCGTCACTGAAGAAGCGAGAGCCAGGAGCCGCAGACTTAGAGCGCTGGCTCTCGCTACTTGGCGAAAACATCAGCAGCGAAGGCGACTCTGGCCGCACTGACGACGGTGTCGATGCAGCGTCCGCAAACGGTGTTGCGCCATCCGACCACGTTGACGTCGATGCTGCTGCAGCTGCAAAGCCACTGAATTCGTCGCTTGCCAACGCGCTCGTTGGCGATGGCGACGCAAATGCTCCCCATGCCGCATTCTCATCTGACTTTGTTGTCTGCGCTGCCTCCACGCTGTTGTCACCCCATCCAGATCCAACCCCGTGCGGCGAACTCGCAAAGCTCGAGTGCTTTCCTGCGTCTTCGGTCGTCGGCGAAAAGATGCTGCGTGCTCGACTATCGAGACGCGGCGAGTCAAAGTCAACGACGCGCTGCGATTCGAGCGCACGACGCGCAACTTCGCTCGAGCCAGTTCTGGCTGAGAACATATTGCCGAACTCTTGCGAGGCAGGGTGTTCAGCTGTCGCACCTGGAAGATTCTGTACAGCGCCGCTACCGCCGACACTACTGCGGTTGTTACTGCTCTTCACTTTGTTCGCGCTGGTGTCCACCGTAGTTTCCGGCGAAACTGGTGCGGTGTTGATCGTGAGCGAGTTGAAGCGAGTAGCGCTGGCGACACGTGCTGAATTGAAAACAGCCGCTTGAGCGGCATGAGCTGCTTGCTGCGCGCGCTGCGCATAACGACGGTGCTGCAGATCGGTTTTCTGCGTTTGGAGTTCCTGGCGCTGCTGTTTGAGAGCAAGGAGGTCGTGCACGTACGTCTGAATCAAATGAAAGGATTGATCTGCGCCAGACGATTCATCGGTCACAGTGTTCACTTGTGCGAGTTCCTCGATCTCGCGCTGCATGCGCACAACATGGTCTTGCAGCACGATCTTGAGTTCATCGGGTGTCGTGGCATCGATGACGCCTGTGAGACGCGGTGGAATCGCAATCGAGAGCTCTTCAAGCTGACACACAAGGTCCTGAATATAGCGTTCTAGCATGCGCTGCGAGTGGTCGTGCGAGTCGCCGATGCGCGTCGCTCGGTTGTGGTGCAAACGCACATTCGCTTCCTGCGTACCAGTAGCAGCGATTGTAAGGGCGTGTGTGTGAGCGAGGTGTCCATGCGGCAGTTAGCTCATGCATACAGTAGATGCACAAACCTGGCACTGGAGCAGTTCGTGCGTGGACGTGGCGTCACGTAGCGAGCTCGATTGCTCCATTTTGCTCGAAGCGCGCGACGTGTCAAACAAAAGTGGCGTTGAAGCGAGTTTTGTATGCCTACTAAATGTGATGTAAAAAATATAAGAATATATGTATTGGCGTGGACGCATGAGGTGTAAGTTCATATCATAGAGCTATGCTTAGTGTGCTGCTAACACCACCACCTACAGAGTCATGGCCACGACAAGACTAGCAGCGCATTGTTGGTTCAATAGACTGACTTATAACGAAGCACTAGCAGGCTGGAACTCGACGGGGATCTCGGGGTCGTACAAGTCGCACGTCTGCTGGATCGTCCGCTCAAGCTGCTCGACGTTGTCCATTGCCTCGATGTTGCCATCCTAAAGGTGTGACACAACACGATGGTGTCATGAGCGATGTAAAGAGATGTATGTGAAAGGAAGCCAACGAGCGCATGCAACCGAGTCGCAATTGCACGCACCTTGATCGCGATCTTGGCCATACACCACGCCTCTTTCGCGCGGTACTGGCGCAGACGGTCAACGACAGCAGCTTTTGCGTCGTCTGGCATTGCAGAAGCTTTGACACGGGCGAGAATTAAGTTGTGACGCTGGATCGAGCGGTCGAGGAAGTGCTCGGCACTCATGCTTGGACGCAGATGGCGGTCGTTCGTCGTGGCGGAAGTGTCTGATCTTTGTGTGTCGGCAAGCGAGGTGTAACGTGGCACATTCGCCTCCGAGACGAGTGCCACGCGGCTCAGCTGCAATGCGCATCCGAGCATCGCGCCGACAGCCACTAGCATCACGGTCAATCGAAGTGTGTTGAACCATTTCGCCACCTTGCCCGCATCTTTCGAACGAAGTGGCGTCGAGGTGTTTGCTGGTGATGTCCTGTTGCGGTTGCGGTTGAGCATTTCGTAGTGTAGTTTCATGACGACGAGGATCGATGGTGCTCGTCAACGTGTTTGCTTGTTGTGCTGTTAGCGATAGTGGGTGTGCAACATGGTGAGAGAGAGATAGGTTCGACAGTGAGAGAGGTAGGTTTTAACGCTTGTGATTGGTCAAGTTTTCGCGACTGGTCGCTACCAAGTTGCACAAAGTTGACAATAAAAAACAAGCAAAATAATGCAAACAGTATGAGATATACACGAAAATACCATCTATTGAAAACTCGAACGGTTGCAAAACTATAGATGCTTCTGCGATCCTCCTAGCGTACATGCTTTCTCACATCGCACAGTGATATCTACGGCACGAAACTTCACGCCCTGTGGCGGCTGTAGCACTTCATTGCTCGTCTACACAACGCTTGGCACCCAATTTTGCGTTCTGCTAAATATATATCTTTGCATTTGCAATTGGTCTCAAATTATTTTGCCCACTCTATTGTTTGACTTATTTGGACAATGTTCGCAATACAAAATAGTTTTCTATAATTGGCTTGATGTTCGCCGCGACTCATAAAAACATGTCCGATCGGTCGGAAACATACTTTGCACATGATTAATTCACCTTCCATAGTGTGTTTCCGACGCTAGCGAAATATAATTAGCAAAATTCCTTCATGTCCGTACGACACACTCAGAAATGATAATTATAATATGCAATCCTAGTTACCAGCATGGAACAATACAAGTTTGCTCGTAACGTTATGTAAACGCACCTTTCTTTACGAATCACAACGTACGAGAAAAGCTGTGGACGACAAAGACTAATGGCAAATTTAAACTCGCTGCGCTTTCTTATTCGGTATGCGCTTTTGAAAAAGAGAGTATTCCAGTCTTTAACAAACGTTTTAGGTACCTGTTCGTATGTTTGCGACCTTGCTGTCAAGATTGACTGAGTCTCTACGATGAACTCAGACAGATTCAGCTGCTGAAAACTTTAGTCTTCTTTGCTAATGTAAATGTGTGCATTTACAATACAGCGCCATCATTAAGAAGTTCATATTTGATCGTTTTTTTAAGTCGTGTATGCAGCAACAAAATCGACCGAAGCGCCGATAGAAGTCGATATGGCCTTAGTAGTAGATGGAAGACCCTCAGTTGCACCTAAACCACCCGCTCCCAGTTTTGTTCTTGTAGTCGTATTTCGTATCAGGCATGACGCTAAATGGCAAATAAAATGATTAAAGGAAATGTGTAACGGGGTTAAACGCGCTGGTTATATTTAATAACTCAGCGCTGCGGAATTCTATTCTCGCAATACATTTATAGTCAGCTTTGTCAAGCTGCTTTACAATTGGTTATATATGCAAGATAGTTAGACATTTAGACCAATTTGACAGTTAACAAT
>JAADXH010000284.1:0-27927 GCA_023337595.1 Globisporangium camurandrum
GCGCTTTTTGGGTTGTTTTCGCGACGCATGCCGCAGGTACGTGCGCACGATCTTCTCGCTGCGTTTGAGCTCTTGCGCGATGCGGCGGTTGCTCATCAGCTGCTTCTTAAACGCGATGATCTGGCCGATCTCGAGGTCGGTGAGTTGCTTTCCCCTCGGCATCGCCAAATCTTCGATTGACGAAACGAAAACATGTGGAAACGAACCCAGTGATCTTAATTACACCAACGTTTCAATTGCTACGCAAATGGGCGTTATTATTTACATTTATTACCAATATGACCGAGGTGCGTCTATACTTTTTCATAGGGTCAAAATGTGAAAAGTTGACTGTTCTCTTTCAATTTTTACTCTTTTTGCATGTGGTTTTCTGTGTTCTCTTTCTTTTTTTGCCATGAAAGCTCCTGTTTGAACAGCGCTTTCGAAAATGAAAAATTGAAAAAGAAAATCGAAAAAAACCGGGTGCGTCTATAATTTTCATACGACAGTACTACTCTTTATTCACTCGAATTTCGAATTCTTCAACTGTTTTGTATGGCGTGTTGTACACATCAAGAAATTATCTGCCAATCAATAATGGTGAATTAGACTACCCAAGTATTTGTCACTGGTATGTTTCTGCTTCTTGCTCATCACCTTTGTTCAGACGTTTGATGTGTATTGCACCGATTGTGCACATGTCAAGCAGTGATGTCGAGACCAACAGTATGTGTGTGCTGGTCAGCATCAATGTGGCTGTGTTTTGCCTCTCAGTCAACGTCAACAATACACCAAACAGCCACACCTTCAATGAGACGCAAGTTAATTATCGACAATCTCTCACTTGTTATGCTCGCTCACTCAGGCAATGCTGTGATCATGTATCTAACCTGCTTACTCGAAATCTTCACTACTATCATGGCCGTACAAGTCGTAGTTGTTTGGCTCTTGGTCGCCATGCAGCGATCGCTTGCGACGCGTTTGTGCTTGCATGTCGTCGGACGCAGCTGAATGCTCTTCGTCGACGAAGCATGCTTGCGGCACTTCCAATCTTGGTGCCAAATGTCGAAGCACGTTTTCGTGTTACCCATTGCTGTGCGGATAGAAAAGCAGGGGGACATGTAGTTGTTGTCCTCCGAGCATGCAATGCGTGCTGGTCTTGTTGCTCTTCTTGTCAGGCACGCGGATCAACACGATGCTCAATTTGCACGCATTGCGATGACGTTTTCGCTCTGCGCAGGACTGACGAAAGCTGTTGTTGAGTGCACTGGTGCGGTTGATTAGTGCGGCTGTGGAATGGTGTATTAGCGTTAGTGTTTGGCTCACACTAAAAAAGTCGCTTGTGTGCCAACAACTAACTGCGAGTGCAATAGTGTCATAAATTCTACTCGGTTCATTGCATGCTCGTTTTTAAGTTTGGCGGCTTGGCACTGCACAATGTACACGTTCACGATTGCCAGGTCTAAACGACCGACAAACAGGCTCTTGTATTACTTTCTGATCCAAAATTCATCTAAATTCAGTAAGGCTGCGATCTCTATTAATCACGTCTGTCCACGCATCCCATCATTTGATGATAATCAGTCACAACACGAGGACATGGTACTACATCCTCTCCGGCATTGTCAAGCACCCATCTGCTCACTGTGGACGCTCATGTTGCAGCACCATTGCTCAGAAATGCGCTGGTTTTTGTCAATCCAGCTCACATTCGACTGTGGACAGCACATCGACTGATCAAGCGAGTTTGAACTAGCCACGACGACCAACACACGCGCGTGCACTTGAAGTGTCCTTCGCGTCTTGGCGGTATTCCAGTCGGTTTGTCTTGACTGTGCGCACTGCATAGACATTCAAGGCCAGCAGCTGCAGCTACAGTGCAACGCTAGTGTAGATGCGGTCGATAGTCACGACATGCCATATGTATTTTTCAATTCTCTGGCGTCAGTGTAGTAGTCGAGATTCAAACAACTGCTGCTGGACCGTTTCGTTTTCCCTCTCTTGTTCAATCGTTGACATGTTGCTGTTTGCCTAGATAATATTCAAACCTGTAATTTTAGCAAACTAAAAAACATGTCGCAATATACAACATATACAAATAGTAAAATGTCACATGACGCACCAGAAGCAGGTCGCAGTGCTGGAATCGCACAGCATGAAGAGCTTCGTGCCAAATCGTGCTTGCCAGGCATAAACTGACGGGTTGTGTTACTCCACACCTACGATTGAATGTATCTTCTAGACTTTGTCGCGAGCGTTGTTGCGCATGTTTTGTTGATAAAGTGTATATTTAAAACCAATGAGCAAAACCGCTCAAGTGCCATCACAGTGCCGAATGTGCCTTGTAAAGTTGCACTATCCACTGCGACGCGTCAGTGATGACCATTGCTGCGTGTGTGCGACATCAACACGTTGTCGACTAACAACCCAACCGCTCGGACGAGCTCGAACACTGCAATTGGTGACTGAAGTTGCATGCCAGCCTTGATCTTTTCCAACGTATCTAGCTCGAGAACATTGTGTCGGCGCTGGCACTCGAAGATCGATTGTGCTCGTGTATGACGCTGCTGGCTCTCGTAACGGTTTGTCTCGACCGCAATGCCGGTCCATATTTGGTGCGACAAAAGTGCATGCACAGATCCAACTACGGGGCGTACGAAAGTGTCGTGTTTGGGCCGCATTCGTCGACGGCAATTTATTCGTACTCGTCTCCGGCACTTAGACATGTTGTCTCCACCAGTTGCCATTGCATGTTCCGCAACGCCGTCTAATCAATCGCGCCAGTGGACAGTCGCCCAGCTCCACTATGTTATGCAAATTGTGCAGCAGAGTCGCGCTCGTCTTCTGCTGGATGAATGTCGGCGTCTTCGTCGCGGCTCCGTAGCGTTTTGTTTGGCGGAATGCTGTGCGACTCAAGATCTTCTTCACCCTCTTCTGATTCATAGTCGCTTTTCAATTTTCCAGCCTCGATGAAATTCAAGTCACTGTCATCGCGATTCGGCGTCGCCGATGGGAGAACATCGGCATCGTCTTCATCGTCTGGTTCTGGTTAAGTATTAACATCGGCGGGCGTGTCAGAAGACGAAACGGCCATGTTGTCTTCGAGCATGTTGTCTCCATACATGTTATCTCCGGACATGTTGTCTTCCGACATGTTGGTTCAGGACATAACGTCTACAGACATGTTGACTGGCGGGACACCAACGACATAATTGAGTGCATCAGCTTCATCACCGCCCGGATCGCCATCGTCCGAGTTCTCTTTCTTCTCTCTGCTGCCGCCATCATGGTACTCGTAGTCAGGATCATCGTCCAACACAGATCCAGCTGCATCTGGCTCATGTCCTGTGTCTTCGTCGCCCTCATTTACACTGAGTTTGCCGAATAGCAACGACGTGAACGAGATCGCGCGCCTGGAGCCTTACAGTCACGTCCGCACGTGCTGGATGGCTGTTTGATCGTTTTTGATTGTAGATTTCGGTCGGTACAAAGACAGCAATGCCCTGTGACAACGATGACGCCGTCGTGGCGCTTGTAGACGCTAGTGTGGTGCTTGTTGACGTCTGTGCGGCAACACATACGACCTGGGACGCCGCTGACGTCGTCGTGGCACTTGCGGATGGTTGGGCAGTGCATGTTTATGTCTGCACAGTGTGTGTATAACGCTGCTTGGGTTGCCGCAGGCCGGCAACGAGACCTGAGATGCGCGATATGAGAGTGCGGCTTTGCTCTGCAAAGAACCAACTGGCAAACGTGTCATTATCTACAAAGCAGTCCTCGCTTTCCACGCCGCTCGCGAGTGTTACGCCAGACTTCATGTAAATATGCAAAGCCTGCAAAACGCGTCCGTGCTCGCTCGTCCAGCGTTCGGCACGCATCGCTCGCCATCAATCGCGGAAAGCGCATGTGAGTTGGACGCGATACGGTGAAGGATCATGTGGATCTATTTGCATCAAACAAAGCGATGCGCGTAAGCACATGAACAAAGGGAATGCACATAATAAAAGAAACACAAACGTACCGCGCCGCGATCTGCTCCGCTTCACCGTCGCTTAATCTCGAGGCCGCAAATTCTAAAATGAATGGCCGAATGCGTTGTCAGCGTTTATTGTTTTGGGTGCGGCATGATGTTTATACACGCAGCTGCGTTTTGTCATTTATTTCCAACTGATTTACAAAGCGTTGAATTGCAAAGTTGTACAATGCTCACCACAAAACTCGTTTTTAACGTTGAAGCCGTTCAAAATGTTAGAAAGGCCAAGTGCATTATACAAGATCTTGATTTGAGTATGCAATAGGGATTCTAATGTTTGGCTCGGAAACAACATGATTAAGCCATGTTTTTCAGGCATAATAAATTAAGCCATGTTGTTAAGACAACATGCGGCGCTAAAGGTGATAAGAAAAAATGATAATATGTAGCTAATGGAGTTACACGGGGACGCACCATCTCCGAGGCCACTACAAATGGCGGATACTACGGCCAACGCAGCGATGGACACAGCGAGCAGCATACAGACACAGCGACTAGAAGAGAAAGACGCATTGAGACTCCTCTTGGTGCCGTGAACAATGTGGGAGCTACTGGGTAGAAGTACAGGAAGTAGGAAGGCAGAAGTAGACAGCGACACCACTGATGTCGGACGCTAGCAAGTACTAGCACGATTTTGAACGATCTCCATGTGGTGTGGCAATAACGGAATATACCTGAACGAACAGCAACAGAAAAAAATCTGTCAATATTATGGGCACGTATTTTGATTTACGCTGGTGTAATATATGTTCGCCGAAAATGTAACATACAACGTACAGCACGCAAACGTGTAACATGTGACGTATATCGTCAAACATATAGCATTTCATCGTCAGCTAGTGAAGCTTTTCTCAAAGGTAGTTTGTTATACAGTAATCAAAATAAATATCCAAGGAGAGTAACAAAGAAAGAGTTGAAGAGAGTCAAAGAAAGGTAATGTTGATACACTCGTGACGCACTTGTCGTCTTGCTACTCTTGCTATCATCACATGATGCCTCGAAGATCACACGCTTCTCATAGAAGCGCGACGTCGCTTGGTCGCTGCGCGTTTGGATCGAGCTGCTCAAACTGCGACGATGCTGAAAGTCCATCGACGTGCAGCTCGCACGTGCTCGTTGCTGGGTTGTGGACGTACCCGCTCATGCACACACACTCACCTGGCGCGACCATTTGTGCATGCGGCGGACACGCGACGACGCCCGAGTGTGGCTGTGGCGCAGCTTCAGTTGCTGTCGTCGTCTCGTCAAAGCTCGCACTCGTGACGATTGCGTCAGCGACGTTTGCGTCAACCGGGCGCACGACATCGCCATCGCTTGGCGCTTGCACTGCATCGTTTGCATTTGTGCCAGTACGAGCCGTCGAGGCCGTTGCATCCATTGCAGCTGTGTCAAGCTCGTGTGACAACTCGGTGACCTTTTGCGCCTGCAGTTGCGCGTCCGTGACTGCAGCAACGACCTCGACGTCTGGTACGATCTGTGACGACGGCATTTGCGGCTCGGACGCGAGCGACGCTTGCGATGTCTGTGGGTTGATGCGGACACCGCTGATCTTGATCGTCGGGTTCTTCTTCTGTGCGAGTGCGTCGCCCGCAAGTCGCCGACATGGTTCGTTCGACGACCCCTCAACGCCAGTGAAGCCCTCGAGGCAGTCGCCACATATATTCGGCTCACGCGTGCACTGTAACATAAAGAGAGAAAAAGGGAGAGGAAGAGATTGGGAGAGTAAGAGAGAGAGCGATCGTCAATCAACGCCAGCGCGTTTGCTATCCTAAACGATCTCCACGACGTTGTTGCTGTTGCTTGACGTACCCACTCGCGACCAAGTGCGTCACACGACGGCGACACGCGGCACTCAAAGCCTTCGAGCACGTCGGGCGGCAAGCCATGCGTGCGTGCAGAGATCGGAAAGTGCGTCCACGCACCGTAGACGCCGCGCGACGCGAGTGTCTCGCAGCGAAAGTACAGATCAAACACCGTGCCTTCGCGCAGTGGCGCTATCAAGAATGTTGTCTCAAAGCGTTGCGGCGTATCGACCCTTCCGTTGTCCTCCTCTTGCAAGGACGCGGTCACGTTTGCGACAACGTCGACGACGCCATGCGCGACAGCAGCGTCGCGTTCTTCCGAGACGCGGCGCTCGCGGTGCGGCAGCACGATGTAATGTAGATGTCCAGGCTCCGTCAGCTCGACTGCGACCGTGAGTGCGTCGACGCGCGCATCCGTCGGCGTTGCGACAAGTTTGAGTGCGGTTGGCGGATCGCGATGCGACTGGACGTCGCGATGCGCGGCGACAGCACCAAACACGCCGTCGCTGCCGTTCGTCTCGGTGACAAAGTACACGGTGTAGTTGGCACCAGCGCGTGGGACGCTGACGTTCACTTCTTGCCAGCCGTCGTTGTCGTCATCACTTGTCTCACTGTGCGGCTCATCGACGACGACGCTCCGCTGTGCGACGAGCTGCTCCTGGACCACCAAGCGGTTGCCGTACACGTCGCTGTTGAACGCAACGTGACTTGCGTCGATCCACAGTGCGCGCTGGACGACCGAGAAGTGCACGACACCAGGTGCGTCGACCCGATAGCCGATCGTGAGGCTCGCATTGCTACCCGGCGTTGCAAACGCTGCGTGTGCGAGCAGCCGCGGCGGGTTTGCGTGCGTTGCGACCTCCAGGAATGGTTGAATGTTACCGTAGACGCCGTTGCTCGCAGGCGCCTCCGCGACAACAAACACGTCGTAGCGCGTACCGGCCGTGAGGTAGTCGAGCATGACGGTGCGTCGTTCGTTTGCACGGTCGACTTGGATCGACCGCTGGAGCCGCACGACGTCGCGCGCGTACTCGGGCAGCTTCGGCGCGTCCCGGTGCTTGTCGCCCAGCCGACTCTTGCGACTCACGTTCTGTGGCGACGTGACGTTCAGCTCCGAATTGCCGCTTGCGCCACATAGAAAGTGCACTTCCCCAGGCTGTGCAAGTGCAAACTCGAGGAGGAGCTCGGTCGTCGAGCCGCGACGTGGCACGACGCGCAGCAGCGTGAACGCTGACGCTTCTGCAAACGTCGTGACGCCTGCTGTGTGGAACGCATCACTCACGACGCCGCTGCTGTTGACGGTCTCGGTCGCAAAGTAGACGTTGTAGCTCGTGTTTGGTTGTAGTTGCGGATCAAAGATATCGCGCTCGACGCCGATGGCTTTATGGTCGCGCTCGCCGACGTCGACAATGAATCGGCGTTTCGTGAGCGGCGCGTCGCAGTTGTTGGTGGTGCTCGAGTTGCTGGGAAGCGCCAGTCGTGCTGCTGCATGTTCTACACTGTCGCCAACACTGTCGACGCTGCTCGCATCCTCTAAATCGCTGTCTGGATCGATTGGGAACGTTGCGAGTGCATCGATCGGCGGCTTCGCGCATGCTGCAGGGTAGAGGAGCGCATACACGATCGCTTTGTGGCACGACGAGCCACAGACGACGTCAAACGCGAGCGTAATGCGCGCTGTGGTACCGAACGTCGGCCAAGCGCTGAACGCTGTCAACGTCGGTGCCGACGCGTGCGTCGTGACTTCGAGAGCATCGTTTGCGTTTGAACCTGAACGCTTCGTCCTAAAACTTGTAGCGTCGTCAGTACCTTGAAGGCGGCGACGCATGGGCGGGTTCACGGCCGTGAAGACGCCGTCGCTCTTGCTCGTCTCGTACGCGACAAACAGATAGTATAGATGATTTGCTTGCAGCTCGTGGACGTCGTGGATGAGCTCAATGTGCGTGCCGTTCTCGCCACTGACGGTCGTCAGCATCCCAGCCGCTGCGACGTGGTGACTGCCAGCACGCGCGAGCTTGAAGCTTGGAGACGGACGGTCTCGACTGCGGTCATACGTGCTGCTAACGTGGCTGTTGCTGTTCGCAGCTGTCGCAAACGCATTCGCTGCAAAGTCACGTCGCGCGTCTTTGCTGTCAGCGAGGATGAAGAACGGCAACCGGCCGGTTGCGATTGCAAAGCGCTCGAGCATGATGGCGTCGTTCTTGCTCTCGCTGCTGCTGTTGTTGTGACCGACTGACGCGAGTGGAAACACACGCGCGGGTGCGTCCAGGAGCTTGGACATTGCGACGTGGATGCGAACGCTGTGCGTCTGTGCGTCGATCGGCGCTACGCGGATCGTATCAAATAGCATCGACTGGTTCGTGTAGTCAGCGTGCGTCTGGACGCGGTGGCACGCGTTCGTTGGAGGCGCACCCTCCTCCCAATCAAAGATCCCGTCGCTTCCAGCGGTCTCTGCAACGAGACAGACGTCAAAGACCGCGTTCGGCGGCAGCGCTGAAATGTCTTTGGTGATGCGCTTGCCTGTAAGTATGTCATCCCGTGACACGTCGATCGTTCCGTTCGCCCAGACACCCGGACCGAGTTCATCGTAGTGTGCGCGCTTGAGCAGTGACGCTGACAGGTGGGCGAGGTCGAAAGTACTGTGCGGTGGCGGCCACACGTGTGGAGACGCGGTCGTGTTGGTAGTGTCGGCTGACGCGTCCAGTGCATCTGGTTCGCCTTGTTTAGCGTCGTCAGTGTCGTTGTCAGCGTCGTCAGTGTCGTCTACTGGTTGTTCGAGCTCCAGACGCCGGCTCTCTGCTGCAATGCGATCGACGACGTCACTGCTACGATCTTTGACGAGTTGACGAAAGAAGACAGCGTAGTGGACGCTCCCGAAGCGACTGAGCGCCAGTTCGATCGTGAGCGCCGTGCTCGAGTCAGCGACAGCCGTAACGACAGTGCGTCGACCTGCTTTCGGCTCGTATACTATGGAAGGCGCGGACAAGTGCGTCGTGACGAAAATCGGCGGCGGGAACGCGCCAAAGACGCCGCAACTGTCGAGCGTCTCGGTCGTGAGCGACACGTGGTACGTTGCGCCACGACGCAACTGCGCAAGCGTCTTGTTGTGGACAAACATGTGCGGTTCGACCGGCCGGGAGTCGTTCGTGCCGTTGATGATCTCCATCGCGATGTCATGTAGATGGACGACGAACGATCCGCGCACGACGTGTGGCTTCACGTCACGATCGCTATCGCTACTGGTATCGTTACTACGGCTGTTTACGGTACGGATCACTGCAGGGTCAGCAAAGTCGACGTCACTGAGGTAATAGTGCACGACGCCTGGCGCCGACAAGTTTGCCGTAATGACCACACTATCGGTCTTGTCCGCCACGGGGTCAACGGTCGCTTTCACGATCGTTGGCGCTTCCGCAAACGTCGTGACGTTTGTCGTGTGGACAGCGCCGTAGACGCCACTGGCGTTGCCACTGACGCTCGTTTCGGTCGTAACAAACACCGTGTACGTCGTGTTTGGACGCAAGTCGGTAGCGACAAAGCGAGCGCTTGCTTTGGCGTTGACGTCTTCAGCAGAAGCAGCCGCAAAGACGCGACCGTGGGCGACGACGATCGCTTGGCGCTGCTGCGACCCGAGCGAGAGCCACTTGTCGTTCACAATTGCTTCCGGCGACGGCAGCGCTGACGTTAAAGTATCAGCAGGATCCTTTTCATCGGTCGATTGCGCCTTATCGTCCACCGCCGCTGCCTCGTCGTCATCATTACTCTTCAATGCGCCTTCGATGACTGCAAAGTGCACGAGGCAGCGCTCTGGTGTGACGACCGACACTGCTGCGCGGCTCGTCGATGCTTTGACTGGCGCTGCGTGGGTGATTTCCACCACTGGCGCTGGTTGAAACGTCATCACGACCAGTGGCGGTGCCGTTGCAGCACTTACGACGCCATTGTGCTGTGCGTTCTCGGCAAAGACGCTCGCAAAGTATAGCGTATTGGCCGTGAGGTTGTTGATTGTAAACGCCACTGCGCTGCTGTGTGAAGACGGCGTTGCTACATGCGTGAACGTCGTCCGGTTTGCTTCAACGCACGCGTCCATCGTTGCCGTGAGTGGCAGCGCTGTTGCAAGACAATAAAACAGCACATCGTGCGGCTTCGTCATCTCAACGACCAGCTCGACGCTCGTCGTGGAGCCAACGACCGGCTCGACGCGATGCAGCACAACGTCGGACGCATTTTCGTTCGTCTGGGCTTCCAACAGCTGCGCAAATGGCTGCCCAAACACACCGTTGCTTGCAACCGTCTCGGGCATAACAACGACTGTGTACGCAGTCGCATCGCGCAGTCCATCGACGTGGAACGTTGTCGCGTATGTCGGAGTCAAGCTGCTGTCGTCGTCCTCGCCCTCCAAACGCGGACGCGCCGCAGCAGCTGCAGCGTCGAATGGGATCGCGCCGTAAACAAACTCCGACTCGTCGCGCCGGACGAGATCCATCAGATGCTCGACGGTTGGTGCGTCGCGAAAGTTGTGGCGCAGTTGCATCGCGTCGCGCGGCGCGACGAGGTAGTGGACGTTTGCGTTTGCGTTTGCGTTTGCGCTAGCGCCACTGCGCGCAAGCTCGACAGTGACTGCAAGCGCATGGACGGTGCCATTCACTGGCGCTGCCGTCGCTGTGACGATCGGCGGTGCGCGTGCGTGCGTCCTGTTGACAGCAGGAGCTGCAGCGTTCGAGCGACCGACGAGACCGCCGTTGCTCGATGTCGTCTCGACGTGTAACACAACACGGTACTGCGTGCCACTGCGCAGGTGGGTGATCACGCCTTGGTGCTGCGAGTGCGCAATTCGTTGCTGCAAGTCCACGACGCTCGTAGCGTTGTGGAGGGAGAACGTGCCACGCACAACGTCATCGTCCGATGCTGGTGCAGCGTCGTCGTCTATAGGCGATGGTTCCAACAACGCAGCAGTCGCGTCGGTCGTGCTGCTTGATTTTGTCGTACTAGTGTCAACGCGCGTCGCTTCAAAGTGCACAATGAACGCAAAGCTTGCGACGTTTAGAGCGTTCGCGCGTTGCAGGTCGTCTGCGTCAAATTGGAGCGTATAATTCACGACCAGCGCGTCGGCGCTTGCGTCCAGTGGCGTTGCCGCCACGTGCGCAACGTCCGGCGGTAGTGCGTGCGTCTGCACAGCTCGTGGCAGCTGCACGATGTCGCTCCGCACAGCGCCGCCACCAACTGCTTCCGTGACGTAGAGCACGTCGTAGAGCGTCGCCGACTCGAGTCCATCGACGCGCTTGTCGATTGCCAAATCGCTCCAGTCGCTTGCGTCGTGTCGCGCAAACATACACGCAAAGTCCGAGACGCTGCGGTTCGTCACGACGTCCAGCGTCGTGAGTTGAAGCGACGCTGCTGATGTCGCCGTCGATCGCGCATCTT
Source organism: Globisporangium camurandrum (assembly GCA_023337595.1). Classification (NCBI taxonomy): domain Eukaryota; phylum Oomycota; class Peronosporomycetes; order Pythiales; family Pythiaceae; genus Globisporangium; species Globisporangium camurandrum. The sequence continues at coordinate 11,239 of JAADXH010000284.1, forward strand.
GTGTATCAGTTCCAGCTGCGTCTGCAGTCGATACGACGCTCGGCACGAACGCAAAGTAGATCTGTCCAGGCGTCGACAGCGTCGCAGTCACGTGAACAGCAGTCGCTGCGTCGTTTGCTGCCGAAACAGTGACGCTCGTGAGCGTCGGCGGTTCGGGGTGCGTCGTCGACTGTAAGACGGACTGCACGGGTCCAAAGACACCGTTGCTGCTCGGCACTTCGGCGACAAAGTACACGTCGTAGCTCGTGTTGGCAGCGAGTCCGTCGACGCACCGCTCGATCTTTTGAGCATGTGCGACGTGCACAGTGTTTGCAGCAGCGACGTTCGTCGGCAGAGCGTCGCTGTCCTCCAGCAGCTGTCGTGAATAGGTTCGAGAAGCATGACGCTGCTGCTGTTGCGATTGCCATGACGAGCCAAACGCGTTGGTCGGTAACGACAACGCAGCGACTGCACACTGCTCGGCAGCGTTCTTGATTGCAGTTGCAGTCAGTGGCTCGTGACCTGCTGGCACAGCTGCGTAGTGGAGGTCGGCAGCATCTGTCAGGTACGTCGAGAGCGTGAGCGCACGTGCGCTTCCTAGCGTCGGCGTCACGAAGCTCGTTGGTTTCTTGACTGTTCAAGTGGGCACGTTAGAGTTGTCAGCTGCGAGGAGTAGAGTCCAGCATGGCAATCCAGCGAGCAGATATAGCGTTCCGTGTATGATTCACACATGCGCACCGCTCGTGGTGAGGTCCTCGGCTGTTGTCGGAGCGAGTTGCGTGCTCAGCGTGAGCACCAGCAGCAGCGCAACGCAGTGCATAGCGCCTCTGTGCGATACGAACCGTGGCATGCGCAACGATGGTCCTTGCTGACGTGTGACGTGTCTCGCGAAAGAGTGCGAGTGCGTCGTGGCAGACGACAGAAGCAGGAAGCAATGCGCACGCACATGTGCCAGAAGAGTCGCGCAGATCTTTGGTCGTGGCTCTTCGGATTTAGCGATCTTGATTTACACAATGAAATATTTACTGTATAAAGTTGGATGAGAAAAATACATCCAAGCAAGATATGTTCACATATTCTATAATAATTTGCTGCCAAGTGCAAAATATACTTTTGCTTAGTATTGCAATATTTACAATACTAAAAATATATGGTACAGTTGTTGTGTTACGCGTCGCAAATAAGTAGTCTCGCACAAGTGTTTCATTGCGTCTGATGGATATGGGCGATGTTTAGATGGCAGTACACCACATCACGATACAAACAAATGGGCATAAATTGGTATAGTCGCACAGAATATCGCCAGAATTTTGGTGTGGTGCAACTGACGTAGTAGATTCCCTATAATCATATATTAGGTTGTGCATGATCGATATCGGCAACAGCTGGTATGTTCCACACCGGACCACAGACAACACACAGTTTGTACACACATATGAAGTCCTTATATATAAATGTGACCAGATGCGATATACACCTGTATGGCATACGCAACATCAGCAACATTAGTACTTTCTCTTTCATATACGCCGCATAACACATTTGTGGCGACATACAACGCATCCAGTGTTAGAGCCTCTTCATTAATATCAAAATCAAATTTCATCCTCCCTAGCGAATAGTGGTACTCACTTACTGTATATCGAACTCATTCAATATTGACAATTTTTCGACTCTTTAATGTAGGCACTTAACAGGATCATGAAGCCGTGTACTATTATGCGAATTGTTGGATAGTGGCGCTTCGCGCTGATTGGCAGGCTTTTAGTATATCAAAAGGACACGACACGCAAGCGATTGCGTTAGCTTCATATGTGGATAGCAGCTCGTAGTCACAGAAGGAAGAATTTGCAGTGCGAGCAAAACGGCTTGCTATCGCTCGACACACGTGGCTAGCAGCGTTGGGCAGGACGAATGACAGTTGCGAGCGATGCAAGTCGAACAGGTAAACACAGGCACTATCGAAATATAATCTATTAACCACGCATTGTGCAAGTACATCTAAACATCAGGGTGTGAGCCCAATGGCTGTACCCAAAAGCACAGACAACTCAAACGCAGTTGCACCGGCAGCTGCAGGTCACGTAAGAGCCTCGCCGTGATCTGCGCTAGCTGTTGTCGAGACAAAGACTCGCGAATGGTGCCCGAACCATAGTCAAGTACGACTCGGGCCGCCACGACTACATGCATCATGCCAAAGAGCTCACCCACATCACGCAATCGATCGATATTGTGGAGAGCTCCGTTGGACAGAGCTTTGTCGTCGCGCACGTGGTGACGTCGACACAAGATATTCGCATGTGCAATGAATGTGACAATACGAGCCCATCCAAGCGAACTGTCGCACCACTAAAAAGTTGGCGACAAGCTAAAAAGAGCCGGCGGCAGCAACGAGATGGTGTTGTCCGCTACCGAGACGTTGCGAAGAAGAGGCCGGCGCAAGAGAAGCTATGTCGACAATGTGCTCGCCCTGGAAGACGACATCGACGGCAACTGAGGTGACTGGATCCTCAACACTGGCCCGATCCGACATCTGAGCAATGACTCGACTCTGTGGCGCAAAGCGACTACGTGCAGCGATGAGATCGCGATGACTGACGGCAAGTCATTGCAGGCCACGCAGGTAACGTACTGTGAGACCGCACGTGATCGTGGATGGTGCTGCACATACCGTGATAGTGACGCACGTGTACTAGACGACATGTAGTTGGGATGAAAACACCATGAGGTGATCATTAAAAAATTATTTAATAATGTGTTATTGGCATTGTATTCGACAACATCGACCAATGCAATTTCTGTTGCATAAACGAATGCTTTGAAAGCGCCGCTAAGACAAATCATATGCATGTATCTATTTCCTGGTATGTGTCAGGAGATACGTTGCAACTGTTGTACATGTATACGTATAAAATTGAAAGTGGAAACACACAACAACATACCTCAGGTGCTAAGTCAAGACTGAAAGTGAAATTGTCTTGAATGTTATTTCCGCTACATCATATATGAACAATACCATTTATTAAGATATGTGACGCAGTGGAACGAATTCTAATATTTACAAAGTCGCATTATTCATCTTCTATATCAGCCGAAATTTTTAGAAAACCTTGAATGAAGAAAAAAAATTGGCATGCTAGTTCACATTTTCCATATCCGAGTATATTATGTAATTTGCGCACATCAAATACGAGCGATATCATTTAGTGATGAAGTGGAACGCATTCTAAACTATATCAAGTCGCATTTTTGTCGTCTAAAACATGACGCTGTGGAACGCAATCTAAACTTTATGAAGTCGCATTACTCGTCCTCTAAAACCGGTCGATATTGTAAAAACAAATACATGAATGCACCAGAGAAAATTTGCGTCCTAGCTCGCATTTCTATATCCGAGGGTTTTAGATGTGTTTTAGTAGCAAAACAAAATACTAGCAGTTAGGAGCATGTTAGAATAGATTGAGTAAGAAAAAACTACTACGAAGTTCATAGTGAGGTGCAACGTTTATGCTACAAATCGTACACAAGTTCGTCTCATGCAAGTGCTTTGTTACTTCTGATGGGTATCGAAAACACAAATTTGGCTGTAGACGGGAGTAAAAATGAGATAGTCGCACAGAGGATCACCAAATCAAACATTTGGGACAGAAATGAATACATGATCGTGTTTCATAGAATGCAAGCACCATCACGTACAATAATGGTATTTAAATATGATTGGCTAAAACTACAAACGCATACTTCTTGAAGTGCGCATGCTACACCTTTGACTGCCCAAATTATATCCAGTTTAAAGTGGTTTTGCTTCAAAACATTAAAACTCAAATACACAAACGGCCGATGGCGCGAAGTAAGCAGGCAATCTCCAACTCACACAAGCACGCACACTCATCAACACATACTAGAATATACACTCACAAAATACGTAAGCAACCATGCTTTGAGTAAAGCGTATAGTATTGCAACCCTGCACTGAGCACACGACGACAAGTCGGTCATTGCTTGCAGCTTTCGATGCTATTGCTGCAACCCTGTAAACCAATACAGCGATATTGCACGACATCGCCCATGTGTGGTCGTGCAGCACTTATACTGTGCGTGCATAGTATCGCTTGCTGTTATTGCTGAATGTTGTGGTGAGTGCAAGTGCTGTCAACGTGCTTTTAAGCATGTGTCGTATTTGAGCTTTGTGGTTACATTTAGGTGGTTTTTCCTCAGAACCATTATAAATCGGACGAAAACCACATCGAAAATGATAAAAACCAATATGTTCCGTCAAACGTATTGTCATGTGCGACATATGTACGACAAATGGAGTTAACAAGTATTAACTATTCTAGACCCGTGCCAGACAATGGTACTGCTAAATGAATCAGGATGGTGCGTTCAAATATTTTGTTTCGCAGTCTTTCTGTCTAGTATCGAGATGTTGTGCTCAAATATAATGCTTTGCTGTTTTTCAGTCTTAACATCTGCTGCTAAAATGAGCCAATCAATGCAACATCAGGCACGTATGTGAATTTGTACATTAATTAAGTGCGGTCTATAAGGTTTAACTGTGTATACCGTATTAATTTTTAATCATACTATACTACTAATATGCTTGCCGGTTGGCACATCTGGATTTACCATTTGTACACCATATTTTGCTCAAATAGTCTAATTTTGTGCTAACGTTTCCAACCTTATAGGTCCGTCAGTGCACAATAAAAGTGCGAAAAATTATACTGTTTTGATCGATAAAAGTTCTAAAAACGTAAAGAGGTAATTTGTTCCTTTTCACATAACGGTGTGTCTGCGATCTGTAGAAAATGTTACCAAATATCAAAGGATTTTCGCATTTTAAATGGTGTGCAGGGATGTTGCATTAGAACTAATGTGCTTTGACAAAGCGAGCGGCGACTGCTACACCAACACAAACGAGACCACTGAGCGGAAGAAGTGGGTTCAAAGCATGTACGAAACGCTCATGGACATTGCAAAACCGATCAAGCACCCCGAGCTGATCCCTTGGGATCTAACACGCCTGATATCGACGTCGTCCACCAAACATTTCATTAAATTGTAATGACAACAGCGGGAACTTGTTTATATATATGTACGAACTTGTTTATATATATGTACGTACTTGTTTACAAACGTGCAAATGTAAAAATGATCTCGAAACTACACGACAACGGCATCGAGATTTACGTGCTCATGAGCAGCTTTTGAGCTCCTAAACCTGCCACACAAGTTACGAACTTGAAGGAACTGTTAATGACGACGATGATAACGCGCCATCGCATTTGATTGACATTTTATTTGCTAGATAAATTTTAATAATGCCAAATAATGTCTTGGAAAACTTTCATTCAAATACTCGCGGGCGTGCTAAGCAACTATTGAGAATAGTGATGATTGCACTAATACGCCGTAGCATATTATAAATACCACGAGCAGCTTGATCTTGTGACATGACGTTGTACCGCTATCAAGTCACTGCGTTAAAAAGTATCATATTTGGGAAGGAAATGATTGGCGGTTATATAGCTCGAATGTTCACTTTTTGTGGCCAGTACGATGTTTTCTCGAAGAGCTCGATATAAATCACCGTTTTAGATCACTCATTAGGTGACATTTAAAGCCCTAATAATTATAGCATTTGGCAATATCATCATTTCATTTGATGAGCTCTCTGATTTGCGGAGAAAAATTTGTGGTTTCAGCAATTTCGCTCGGAAGCACATTTGAAGTCAAGCAAAACGACTGGTCAAATCAACAGCACATACGAAACAAACAACAGCACCCCACTCAAGCAGTCACGATCGCACCAGCGAGCATCAAACGCGAACGCGCAGGTGCAAACGAGAGCATGTTGTATAAATATATACATATACAGCGTGTTGGCTCAACGTTCAACCGACGGTATCAAAGAAAGATTGAGACCAACTAAAGATTTGTGAGAATGCGTTCTTCTGCTGCGGTGGACGTCTGTGCTGCCAATTGATGTTGTGCAATGGGTGTTGTGCTCACCGCATTTATGCACTTTTGATGCTTGCGAATGTATCGGTCGCACGTAGCGAATCGAGCACGAAATCACTCGCAGCAACGTGCTAGTACACATAAGTGTACGCTGACTGTTCCACTGTATTTCATTGTGCGCACTTGTATCGGCTGCTGTCAGTGCTGTGAGTTGACAGATCGAATGGTGCAGCTAGAATCCACCACCCATCAACCAAATCACTTATCGTGCTCACTGTCGTGGATCAAAAGGACCCGATACCAAAAGACACAGGTGCGGTTAGATTGCAATCTCGTTAACTACCTGCAACTGCTACGGAATCATTACACATCATGCTCACGATTGTTTGCGATAGCACATACTCAGCGTGTTTGTGTTCGTATACGTCCAGATAGAAAAGAGCAGCACACAGGCAAGAGCCGCAGGATTGAAGCAATAGCAAGGTACATCATTACCACTTCATGTAAATTTACATTATTGAATGCCCTACAGACTGCGCTGTTGACGTTGTACTATGCTGTATATATCAGATTGCAAAGCACAAAACGCAGAAAACTGGTTTAATGAAAGCGTACGCATCACAATATCACGTGTGGAGCGTTTACTCCCTCATGGGTCGAGCGGGTGGGAGAGAGTTGAGGTCACGTTCAACAGAGCCGTGGACGACTAGCTGTACCGTTACGCCGCGGCAAATGATTTATAATACGCCGCTGGAAAACTTATGGAAGCGACGGGTGATGCCAACAATCAGTAAATCTAATCATTTTGGCAAGAGCCACACCGATCTTGCTCGACAAGGGAGCCAAATGTCGCCTCACGGATCTACATTCAATTCACCGTCAAACACGTCCTACTCTGCACAGCGACGCCATAACACCGACACGGTACTGCAGCGCGAGAGCCATTTGGATCGGTCGAAGTGAATGAGCGCAGAGCCGCGGAATCGATTAAGCGCAGGTGTGAGGATGGAGAATGGTAAATGCGAGAGAGAGAGAAGCAAGAGGCGAGAGAAGAAGGGATGATTCCATTACAGTTGGCGCTGTCCAAAACGTTTATGGAATAGACGTAACTAGCGATAAATTGCAATACGCAATAAACACGTTGGGAATACGATGAATTCATGTCGCTCTCACTTGCAGAATGTGAAGTCTAAATATGATTTCAGGTTAAATAGCTCGTGGATGGGGGTTAAATGTGAGTGCCGGATCGAGTTGTCGATAGACCATTTTAACACCGCCCATTCCCCATTCCGCTGCTTGGTGCAGTGCTATCGCTTCACAATGGGTTGCCATGCCAAGTCGACATTCTGGCGGAGAGCGTTCGAGGTATCCGATTTTGATCGGCTTTTGGTCCTACACTGTAAACTGGGAATGCTGAGTCGACGACAGTTCAAAGACCGTTACCAACAACTGTAGGATCATCGAGACGCACTTGTAGCGACCGACTTATCTCGCCGTAGGTTCAAGAGCCTGGGCAGTTATTGTGACTCCACACTAGTATCCCATCGACACCAAAACAAAGCACACCGGTAACAAATACGCTTTGCAACCATGCTGCAACTTCACATGCAAATGTAAAGTACGTAATCATACACTAGTGAAGCACAAACGAGCACAATACACAGCGTTTTGCAGCACTGTGCTCGTAGGCTACATAAACCGGAGGTATTTGCCGTCGACAAACGAAAAAAACGATGTACGAGCGGTTCCTTCGCTTGTGTGGCATCGCCCATTTTTGTTGTTGTCGAATAGTAAGCGATACTATTGCTGCAGCAGGAGATGCAAGTAGCGCATCGTGCAGAGCGACCACAGCGCTCTTGAGCATTCTGGATAGCGTAGATGGCGGTACGGCAAAAACCTCGACCAACGTCGTGTGTTCGACAGAGTGTGTGTAGAAGTGGAACAACATATCCATAACTGCGTGTTTGTGTGGGTGGCCAGGTGGACGCTCACATCTACGGGGGCCACTCTTGACCTCGTGGTATTTGTCAGTCTAGCACAGCAACGACTCAAACGAGCGAGGCTGGATGGAGACTGTTGCAATGAATGCCTCTCAGTTTCGCGCTGCGTACATCACATGCCATGGTGAAGTCGTAGGACAGCGAGAAGAGACATCGCCGACACGTGGTTGCGCTCGCGGAGCATGCCACGGATGCGAAGGAGGAGTGCGATTCGACCTCGGTGGAGGCGCGCCATTTGACAGGCCATGAGCACAGGTACCGCTGAGTGCATCGTGTTGTGTGGTTTTGGTGGCACAACACAAATGAAAGTCCAAATATGATGTCGAGAAAATTAAAACTGATACTATTTTTGACTGACTTTCTGACGTCGCCCATAAGTTCATGATGTCGTTAATCTGTTTAAAAAATTTCAACACTCCAGCACTCGCACATTAATACTGTACACTGGCAAACATCGACATCTAGGAGCAATGTGCTTTCAACATCGACCTTTCCGTCGTCCCGCTATGGGGTGACCCTTCTACAACAACATTGTACGTACTAACTAACAGCTTCTCCACCGATCTGCTGTTATCTGCAATCTCCGAGCACTGCACTAGAGAAATTCCGCAAGGTGGTCGTGCTCATTTGCCACCATTTGCGTTAAGGTAGCGATCAAGAACACTTGTACGCTCGCCGAGATCTGCGATCCGTTCGCGCGTGCGTGAATACACGCAAAAATCGCCTCTCCACCGCTTGCACGTGTGAATTACCTCGGCTACGCCGCTTGCAAGTGTGAATTATCGCCGCGGCGTCGCATGCTACTGTTTACCAAGATCTGCGTCGCAATCGCTCTCCCACTTGCAATTACATCACGAAGATACTGCTGTGTATGCAATGATATAAATGGCAGGTTTAGAAGCATTTAACAAAAAGTAAATTACACTGGTAATATGTTGGCGTATAACATGTAATCATGCTAAATGATTACAAAAATATAACGTAAATGGTAAGCCATTGTACAAGTGTAGTCGATTTCGTTGGAAATACACAAACACAGTAAATCCTTATAATCTTGTTGTCGATACGATCTATCTACCTAACAGTTCTGCGCAACCAAGAGTATCGCTAGAGACGAGGAACACGTTTCTAATTTAATGACATCCTATGCAAGCACACACTTCGTCGCTGAACTTAAGCAACTTGTAGAAGCTATCTAGAAACGTGCGAGTGCTCTGTTTTATACCAACACAGGTGTTGCCATAGCGTGACTTCCGCATGAACATATCGTGATGCGCTTCTATTTAACGCAAATACATCACAAACACGGCAATTTCTATTACAGACTAAGTGCGTGGTGATAGCACTAGTAGTTGGCACTGTAATGCTCTATTTCTACTCGCGTTTGCTGCTGTTAATTCAGGTCAGGCCATGGCGTAGTTGAACGAAATATTGGTTAGGCTTATTGATACATTGTCGGAAAATATCAACACAGCAAAATATCAGCTATAAGGCGTAAACATTTGCTCTGTGGTGAAGGGCTTCCATCAGTGTATATGTTTTATTGTAAACGTGGTTGCTATTATCGCAAGAACTCAGTAAGCGAATGTCCGGTACTTGTAATATGTGTTGCAATGACTAAAGCAGTTTTTGACTTGCTCGTTGTAGTACATCCATGTCCAGTGGCAGTGAACGAAACGTGTTGGGTAAGGGAAAAATGTGTTGCTGTGTGAACAGAGTGGAATGACCCATTTCGAAGAAAAGTGCTCCTTTTGATCATATTTTGAAAGCCGAGAGCTTTGAAATCATTTGTTATAGATTGGAAAGCATTTCATATGTATAAAGATATCGTTGTGCAAAGTATTAAGCGCACATTTATATCGTATTTATTGTTGTTCACGGCTATGATCCACTCGCCATAAAGCACGCAAGACGTTTCCGTGATACGTAAAGTTACAACTTGCAGAAGAGAATAGCCGAGTTGTAAAAATATATGCAATCTTTCTAAGGTACCACGTGCGCATTTTCGTGGAGTAGTGTAATACGAAACATGTTAATAATATACGTGCTTTTACTTTCTGTTGTATCTTATTGCAGCTTTACAGTTTGAAGAGCAATGCACCGGTGCGATATGTATTTGTTATATATATACACATAAAACGTTTTAATGCTTCAACAGCAAATTTATCATTAGCAAATCTCCATTTGTAGCCTACATTATTACATGTTTATTTGTATAAATCAGAACTGGCGAAAGGTTTCACATGAAACATATGGCGACATAATTGTGACATAATTTTTCGAGCGTCACTCAACTTTTAATTCGCATCATAATCGCATGTATTTTAACGATCGCTGCTCATATATAGCGTCTAGCACGTACTTATAGTGCTATTCAAGCAGTCATTCATTCTGCCGCTCTCTCTAGCGATGAGTAACGAGAAAACATTTTTGTGCCGCCGTCAGAGGCACGGTGGAAGTGAATATCATGTTGGTTAATGCTATCTATTTTTTCGGTGTGTTAAACATTTTGAACCATAATCGGACAATATGCCCATACTGGAAATAAGTGTTATTATAGCTTTCCCTGCGCTTACAATATTGTCCCAGCCCTGGTGTGAGGTAGGTACAATTTGTATATAGGTCTTAAGAACGCTGGTTGCATTGTCATTATTATGAGCAATCAGTAATAGTTACAATAGGGTTTGAATGGGTGCCACCACCAACAAATCAGTTACATGATATACCTTCTCGCAACTTCTTCGGAAGCGTCGGAACCACCGATTCTCTATTTTGGGTCATTTTATGCATCTAACGCCCCGTTCCACGCGATATGTTTGTGACTGTATATCAATACTTATGACAACTACTCACCCAAGACAAAATATCTCAACAAATTACAATTACGTCGATCATTATCGAAACGAGTGTTCTACAATGTCTACGTTATTTAACGCTAGCAAATACTAAAATATGCGGAACCTACCTACTCTTTGTAGTCTTGTGTGACGCTTTAAGTTCAAATTCACAACAAAAATTGCGTGCTTCTCGTAAAGGACCATATATGTATCGCTGCACTTCCTCTCTCAATGATATTACAACGCTCACGCGATTTCACGCTTTGTTGGAAACTTGCTACGTTATTATCGTTAACACGAACTGTATCGGTCTTACAAGTGATGATCGTCTACGAACAGCAAATAATACCACGACGCTACTGCGTACTGAAACAATTTAAGGGGCAACATCGGTGCGGCAGGTGGGTTTTGGTACAAAATCGGCCAAAACATATACACAACTTAAAGCACGTTCAATAAAACTATGCTAGCCGCGTTTAACTACGTATTATGACTTTTGTGGACTTGTTAATCGCATTGTAGTGCTAATGACGATGAAAGTAGCTAATTCCATATGTTTAAATGCTCATATAAGGTGTTCGACGTCATGTTTTGTCATACGAAAACCCTTATGCATGTAATATTTGCAATTGTTTTAGAACATTACACACATGTTCAGCATAACATAAACGATATATCAAAATATAATGTTTTACGGTGTATACGTTCCAATCGGCATCAAACTAAAGAGTGGGAGTATATAACAATCGTTCTGACAACAATGGAGCACGAAAGTTCTTATATACAAAACGCTGGCATCTAACGAGGCTGGATGGTAAAAAGAATAATACGTAGCTGTGCGAGCAGAGTGGAATTACCATTTCAAAGAATGTGCTCAATCTGGTCATATTTTGAAAATCAAGGGCTTTGAGATCATCCGTTAAAGATTGGAAAGCATTTCGTATATGTTGTATTCTAATCGTTGTTTTGCTCACTACATATTTTAGGGCGGAGTATAACTAGGAATGGTACTATTCCACTCCAAATCGACGATGGTATTCTATTATGAGAGTATACGTTTGCTAAAAGAACCCATTAAGTGAACATTATGTATTTATTTATGCCAATTTTGTATATGCATCACTCAATGTATAAAGTGTCTTATTTACCACATACGGTGTTTCGCACAAGAAACAAACTTTATTGTGCTGACACTGCCGGTTCAGCCACCTAATCAAATACGCCGAATACTACTGTACTTCGTCGTTATATCTCAAGGCTTGTATATTTCCACGTAGCGCGAATACACGTATTGAGTAATGGCCTGTGTCAAACGCTTTTAACTAATCATTATTTATACAACATATGTCTATTTTTTAGCTTTACCATTTTGTCACTGTTGAATAGGCGCTATCTAGTTAGTTACACACTTGCGGACACGTTTTTATTGTATTGACGTTTTGCAAGCCAATGAACATTATTTACAATATTGAGCTTGTAGTGAGTATAAAACAAAATACCTACTCCAATATGTCTTTATAAGGACGTTAATAACTGCCTCAATAATTGGTATCGCTGCTGCTTATCATGCTCGACCAAATAATCGATTGCACCGGTTGTGGAAGTTCTTTGCTTGGTGGCTGTCATTACAACATACTGTGCTGTTCTTGGGTACGTCACAATGACCCTAATTGCACAATGCTATGTTTTTATCCGGCCACAAGATCAACGCTTTTATGGTCGATACACTTATTGTGAGTGCGAGGTGAAATGGTATGGGTGTTGTAATATGCGACATTGTGCTTACCACATGGAATGCTAGAAATACGACACTGCACACAAAGTACACAAGTCAGCCCTAAGGCATCCAACATTGACGAAGATTTTAGCTTTATCATTTCGCCACTGTTGTCATTTTACACACGCGCATACAAAATTTACAATGATAGGGCAACGTGTGTGAAACCACAGAGACAATATATGTGCACCTTTTAGTAGTGATCGAGAAAATATTACAACCGAGCAAACATTCCACACACGCACACATAAAGCTTGCTGCATATATATTTACTCTCATAAAAGCATAGCGACAATACATTATAGTATGGATTAGGGCGATAATAATACATGGATATGCATACATACATAAATCAGAATGGTGCAAGGAGAATCATCTTTTCGTTTCATTAACAGGCATATAGTGTTCTTGTATTCGTGTTATATTATTATAAACATTTCTGAATTAACACAGCACTGTATTTAGCAAATATTGTCAAGTGCAAATTGTGGCAATGTGAAAGCAACAAAATGACGATCTCGCTGAATGTGTCGAACGATGACGACACTTGTCTGAACGACGACGAGCCTTGTAGCCATACAAGCGAGATGGAACACACGGCTGGAGCACATGGTAGCTCTAATGCACTAGCAGACGCAGTCACGAGTGGCGTGGGCGATGCTGCCAGCAGTGACGACGACGAGTTTGTTTACTCGAACGACGAAGTCGATGGCGACGACGTGGACTGGGAGGATGTTACAGGCGCTGCTGTAGACGCACCACAAGTCAGCAGCACAGATGATACTAGTACCAACGAGCATGACGTTGCAGCAACAATGGAGACAGTGACAGACGACCACGAGAGCGATCCCGACGACTTTGGCGACGACGACGACGACAACGATGACGCATTCAAACCAGACGACGACGACGACGACGATGCGTCCATGGATGAGGAAAATAGCGCCGATGACGACGAGTCATCCGACCACAACGAGCGCATCGTGACCGATTTGCAGCGCGTGAACTGGGAGCAAGTGAACCAAGCGTTGCAGCAGGAAGCAGCGGCCGCGACAAAGACAACGACCTCCACGCCGAAGAAGCGCAAAGCCGTCCGGATGACGAAAGACGACAAAGCACGTGAACTTGTGCTGCATCAGACGCACATCTTACTCCTACTTGCAACACAGCTCGAGTGGAACGCGCTGTGCCAGTCGCCCGTGCTGCGGGGCCTCCTGCTGTCACTTACAGGCGGCAGCGCCAATGGACTCAACAGCGTCGTGATCGCCGAGCTTCAGCGCCTCCAGCGTCCACAGCAGTCTCCTCGATCGACGCAAGCAGCAGCAGCAGCAGGAGCAACGACGTATGCGCTCGAGCAGCTCGTGCGCTGGTTCACGCAACACTTTCGCGTCACATCGGCAACAGCTTCCTCCTCTTCGACAACAACAGCGCGTCTATCGGAAGCGCGACTGCTCGACGTCTTCTTTGATCGCCAGGGGTGTGCGACTGAGCTCGCGGTGCTGTTTACAGTGCTGTGTCGCGCGCTGCAGCTCTGCTGTCGCCTCACGTGTGCACTCGACGCACTGTTGCTGAGCGACTCGCGCGCGTTTGAAGCGGCAGCAGGTGGCGCGAGTGCGCTGCTGGGCGATTCAGCGACGGCAAATGCGATAAAGCAGCAGCGCGTCGGCAGTACGCGCAAGCGTGCGCGCAATAGCAGTAACTATAGCAGCAACAATAGCAGCGCACGCGACAATGCGTCGCATGCGCCGAGCTGCTGGATCTGGACCGAAGTGCTGGACGCGACGCGGCGCGTGTGGATCCCTGTCGACGTCCAACGACGCGTCGTCGGACGGCCGCATGCAATTGAAGCACTACGGAGTCGTGGCGTGCCGTTCAGTTACGTCGTGAGCGTCACTGCAAGCGCACGCGTCGCAGACGTTACGCCACGGTATGCGACCAAGTGGAGCAAGAGCCTCGCGCGTCGGCTCGCAAACGACTGGGTCCGCGACACGCTCGACGCACTGAACGCCGACGCGGACGCGAAAGCCGACGCGGCGAGTCGACGCGGCGTATCGCCGAGCGTGTATGCGCCACTGAGCCGCGCAGACGAAACTGCAGTACTGGCGGACGAACAAGCGGCGCTCGCTGCACTGACTGCGCGCGAAGCGATGCCGACGAGCGTCGAGGGCTTCAAGAAGCACCCCGTGTTCTGCCTCGAGCGCCACGTCGCGCGCACGGCGTGCGTGTATCCGCGCAAAGCCGTCGGGCTCTTCCAAGGCCAGCCCGTGTTCTTGCGCACCCACGTCCACGTCGTGCGGTCCGTGTGGCAGTGGCGCCGCCTCGGCCGCGTCGTGCGCGACAGTGAACAGCGGACGCCCGCCAAGTGGCACGCGCGTGGTGGCAAAGCTGCAAATGACACGAACAACGAGAGCAAACACGCGAGCGACGACGACGACGATAAGGACGACGGTGACGACAGCACGCGGTCCCGAAACGGCACGGACCCGCGCGTCCGCGCACTGTTTGGCGTGTGGCAGACCGACGCGTTCGTGGCGCCGTCCGTCGTCGATGGCGTCGTACCGAAGAACGAGTACAGGAACATCGAGGTCTGGAGCGCTGCGCACGTCCCGCGGGGCGGCGTTCACGTCCAGCTGCCACGCATCGATGCCGTTGCGCGCGAACTCGGCCTGGACTTTGCGCCGGCAGTCGTGGGCTTTGAAGTCAAAGACGACCGGAACGTGCCCGTCGTCGATGGGATCGTCGTCGCGGAGTCGGCGCTCGAGCTGCTGCTGGACGCACACGCACACATCCAACAACGTACCATCGAACGTGCGATTGCAAAGAATGCGTCGATCGTCGCGAAGCGCTGGGAGCGCCTCGTGACGCGATTGCTCTTGCGGCAGCGCCTGGAAGACGACTACGGTGCAGTTGGTAGATAGCGCGACGACATGAGAGAGAGAGAGAGAGAGAGAGAGGACGAGCAGGAGCGATGTGTACATTCGAAATGGGACATATAGAAGTACAGTAGTGTTGTACATGCTGTTGGTGTAGTGGCCGTCACACGGTTGATGAACATGGAAGGGTTGATCAAACTGCTCGGATTGCACTGCGGACTGAGCAAACTCGCTACTAGCGGGACACGTCCGTACAAGAGCTCTGGATCAATTGGTAGAACCCCACATGTGAAAGTGATCTTTGTCGACGTCGACCTTGCAGGTGACGACAATCGAGGAAGCGTTCTCAGATGGACATGTGGTCTTCATGGTGTGGGTGATCTTTGGAACACGACTGCCGTCTGATAACACGTGCTTGACGTCGCTCGAGGCAATGCAATGCAATGCACGAAGCTCGATGACATGGATCATTCTTCAACTCGCGCGCGATGAAGCACCTGTCACTACGCTCCGCACTCGGGCTCGCTGCCCTTTACTGGAGCAGCAGTGTGGCAGCGCTCGACGACGTCACAAAGACGTTCGCGACCAAAATCTTGGTCGACGAGTTCGCTCCGTTGGCGCGATGCGCGCTCGTCGCCCCGATCCACGAGACGCAGCTCCATCGCCTTGTGCAGACGCCAAGTACGATTTATGAAGAGCGCACCGTGCGGCACAACCGGAACGATCTCCAGGAGCTCGCACACCTGTCGCGTGACGCGACAAATCACGTGTTTATCGAGATCTTTGGCGCCTCGGAAGACACCGTTGCGCGCGCTTTGCGTGCTCGCTGTCCGCACGGCGTCGTCGAATCGGACGTTGATCTCTCAACGACCACATCAACAGCAGCAAAAGCAACCGCAGCAGCGACAGCACCGACGATCAAGAAGATCGTCGACTCGGGCGACCCGAAGAACCGCATCGACATTGTGTTTATGGGCGACGGGTACACGGCCGCAGAATCAACAAAGTTCTTTACCGACATGCAACGACTGACGAACGAGATGTTTGCAAGTGAGACGTTTGCGCAGTATCTCCCCCTGTTCAATGTCTGGGCCGTGCACCAACCATCGATCGAGTCAGGCATCGGTGTCGGTGGGAGACCCAAGAACACGGCATTTGGTCTCTACCGAGGTGCGTCCAACTGTCCTTCGAACAAGCGCATGATGCCACTGACATCATCGTTCTCTCTCTCTCTCTCTCTCTCTCTCTCTCACACACAC
>JAADXH010000285.1:0-27868 GCA_023337595.1 Globisporangium camurandrum
TGTTTACACTTAGCTGTCGGGTGTTGTTTCAAAGATTACACGAACTGCGATTTACAAACGCTTTTAAGAAACCATTAGAATATCCAACGATGCAACACATCGTCGTTGGAGCAAGTTTACATTATCGACAAGATCCATCTAATCGGTACTTTGCTGTATATCATGGCTTTATTTGTCTAGTTTCGTAAGTACATAACGGCGGCATGGCATTTGTAGGTATTAAACCCTATGTACAACAATGTTATTATGTCTGGAGATATTGCCTAAGATGTATCTACCAATTTCTGGAAGATACTGTAGTGCAATTTGCAAATACATTATATAAACCATAGAAATATCCGGCGCTGCTCCGCTGTACAGCGTTGTTAGATCAAGTTTTCACTTGTCGAACACATCATCAACAACCACAGTTGGTGTAAATTCGTGCGTTTTGATAAAGTATTATTCTTGGGTTGTGCTGACTTGATTTATGCTGTTTTGGCCATCGTGTTCGCCTTGACTAGGGGCGTTTAAAGATGTGCTTTAGTCGCTATTTCGTTCTTGTCGTGTCAAAACAAATTTCGCAGTCGTTTAAGCTCAACAAAAAATTGTACGAATCAGGACACGAAGCCATTTGAATGCCTCAAGGACGACAGATGTGTGGCAATGATATTTCATGAAATGTATCATGTGTTGCACCCCTACTAGGTACAAATCGTCGTAAGTGCGAATCACGCACAACCGTTTGGAATTAAATCCTGCTTTTAATACCTTCAATACGGATATATTGCGCCTCAAAGGCTTTGCGCGTCAACACCCCCTCATATACCGATCCGACGGCGAGACCGCACATCGGCTGCTGCTGCCGCTCCAAGCTCGTCTCTCGCTCGCTTACGCGCATCCCGACCACGCCACCACTTGCCTCTCTGTCATGACGCTGTTCGTACGCGCTTGCATTTGGTGCTTATGTTGTTGCTCTCTCTATGTGTTGCACGGTTCTTACGTGTTATGAATGTGTGCAATGCTACGCAGAAATCGGCGCGTAGCGTTAAAAACAGCAGCACTTAAACCCACACGAAAGGGGTCGACGGCGCGCACGCACGCATTGGACGTGCTCGCGGCGGATAGGCGCTTTTCATCTTCTGCTTACATGCCGGTAGCGCGATCGCTCGATCTCACCCCTACCGAGCGGACAGACCAAGGTGACGTGCATGCATATTCTGCGCAACGAGGGTCCGAGCTCACGAACTTCTTGATAATCCATTTGATAGCAACATGTACCCTAGGCAGACGAGCAGTCATCGTCAGTCTGCGGATACACAGAAAAGCAGGACAACGACTAAACCAGTGAAAGTGACGGCGAGAGCACAAGCAGAAGAAGATGCGCGGCAAACAAGCGCGTAAAGTTGCTGCGATCGGTAAATTGCGATGTCGACGCGGTGTACACAGCTGTTTTATGCATTCAAGACATGTCGTATCCACAGAAATCATTTAATGCGTGATGAAGATTTGTTGTTTGTGTCGCGCTAACACATACAGGGGACGAGCATAACAACGCGAGACGAAGTCCCTCGACGAACGCAAAGCGATGCCAAAGGCGGATAGCGACATGGATATTGTGGCGTTGTTTAATCACGTCTTCATGGAAGGACTTTGTGACATTTGAGCGGGTACTGCGCGAGTACGTTTTGTGCTACGCGTCCAGACGTCATCGACGGTAGTGGAGTGGAACGAGGATTCCATGATCGTCAGGAAAGATGACGCCACAAAGCACCCTCGTGCAAAGCGAGCGCCAATAGCATACAAGCGCAACTGTAGGAAGTACAAATCGTGATGAAAAATGAAGTGATTGACTGCTTTTCTGTTGTACACGTATCCTGTCCTTGTGTAGCACGTGAATTAATCGTGGATTCGTACTGTCGCAAGTAGATCAAACTTAAAAAGTGATCAGGTGGACGCATTCGAGTCATCAAAGTCACGCGGTAAATGGACCCGAAATGCCGCAGCTGTGAAATGCAATAGCTTCCTAATGAGAATGAGGGTGCAAGCCGTATCGGTGCGAATCGGCGAGGAGGTACACTGGAAAGTGCATGCAGACTAGCTGTGACACACACAATTACGAACTCTTATCGAATCAGTTACAGACGTACAAAATGTTCCATTCAACCAATGACGAGACTCTAATTGGTAAAGCCGACGGAATGATTATAATGGATGCATCCACAGCGACGATTGCCACATCAGCTGGCAACAAATGTGACGCGTATGGACGCCAGTCTTTCGCTCAATCTCTTAAACACGCTCTCTCTCGCTCTCTCATGTACTCTATCTGTGCTCTCATGAACACCAAACACAATATCATCGACGCCTGTCAGTCGTTCACTCTATTTAACGCTCTCTCGCTCACTTATGTATTCTATCGCTACTCATGTAAAATTATTTGTGGTATTGCGGCTGAGGTATGCAACCTTTGCAACGCTTGTGACTCGATTGCCGACTATTCAGAAGTCGCGTCAAATAGCAGAGCATTCCCATGCAGTTTACAAACGCAATGGAAGACTCACTGACTGTCAGACTTTATATTGTGAATCCCATGTTGGGGTTCGAGCACAACCAGGTGTGAAAAAGTGACCCGGAAGCACAAGTTTGTACAGTCTCGGTCTACTTGGTCGAAGAACGATCTTACACGTAGAGGTTAAGTAAACGTCCGATCCGAGCTTGGGACCACGGCTACTGATTTATGTACACGCTAACTATTGTATGCAAACGTACACACTGGCTTACAGCTTTAAACGGCCAATGAATCAGAAATCGAAATGTTATTGGATTGAAAAACTACTACCTGGATTGGGTGGATATGCACTCGCAAGCGGTAAAACCCAAACGAGTAAACTTAATGCCTAGACTCACACAGACACAGAAAGACAAACGCACTCGTGTTCATCGGTAAAATATGGAATAAACGAAACTCTAGGTCTGGCAAACTAATTCAAAAGCACACGGGATTGAAAGCGTTCACTTGCTCACACAATGGCACATGGCAAATCCAGACAGGGCAAATCAAAGACCGAGCACACAAATGTAAACACAAGAATGCGATGGTACTGATTCAGATCGGACGAGAAAGGAAAAGACCTGAGGCCGAAGACACTAAATAACTACTGAATTTACTTGGTCGTTGGCGTAAATGCTGACTTCCCGCAATACGAACTTTTTTGGACTACAACTCGACGATCGACACCAAATTTCTTAACACTCTGTAAAAACTGGTCGCCGGGACATGCAATCGGGCTAGTCGAGCCTTACCCGAACCGATACTCGGCATTGGTAGACGGCGAAACCGTTCACCGGATACCGTGGTTTAACAAAAGTGAAATACTGGCACGCCACAGCTGTGATGAAGCGCAAAATGGACCAAGCGTCTCATACACGAACGGCCGGTCAGCAGTCAGCGCACCGGCTAACATGCGGTCTTGATCGCGACAGGCTGCACTGTGTGCACTTGTGCAAGTGCCATTTCACAAGCGGTGCTTATTCCACACGCACTTCAGCTACATGGCCGGACGCCACCCCGCCGCGTCTCTCCGCCCCATCTCGGCCACCACGGCGGACAATGTACCCGGCCTGAGCATCGCTGAGTTGCCGATGAACACGGCCCGGCAAATTGCGCGAGCCCCAGGCATCTCACCGCCAAACAGCACCGTCTCTTTAGGTCTGACCGTGTCGTGGATCCGAGACGCCGCACTAGACGACCAGGCAAACCGGCGAGAATGTTGTCGCGCATCGCGAATTTCGTTCTAGAAGGAGCGCCACACGATGAACGCACGAGTAGACGACTGCTGCTGACGTTAAAATCAGGTGACACAACCAGTCTTGTTGTTTCTGCGGAATATATCGACCATCTACGATCACAACCGAAGCCCGAAGTGACGGCTCATTGCTTAGCAGTGCTGCTTTTCATCGAGTTTTATGTCATCTTCACCCTGCGCCCCAATGCTGGACTTGGATGAAGATCCGCCCTGGATCACCGTCTTGAACGGCAATCAAACGCCCGTGCGATTGCAGATGAAATGTCCAAGAAACGGTTGCTGTGCTGGACCAAGTCGTACCAGATCGTCAACTGAAACGCTGTTCCCCGGCCGAATTGTAACTGTCGTGGCGATAGTGCGACTGCTCAAGCAAGGTGCGCAGCTAACTGTTTGCTCGTCCTGCAGCTCTGCACATTCAGCGCACGTTTTGACCGGGCCACACCATGAACGAATTGGATCGTCGAAGATTTGATGTGGCGTCGGCTACTGGCAGAGTCACTTTCAAAATAATCTGTGTCCAAGTATATAAGTGATGATACGCGTATGTCATCTGAACAAACTATTCATATGCATCATCTGCAACCTATGTTTGAGAATACTCTTCTCTCTAATGAATTCGAATTCCTGTGCATGTTTAAGATATTAATTGTCGCAGCGCTTTACCTGTTTCGCTGCTCATCTATCAATTGATATGCTGTGCTTTGAATCAAACTGGCGGTCGTGGAAGTATGTAAAATACGTCAGTGCGCATCATATTACCATTCATGCAGAATCATAACTGTACTACACTCATTTCACGTTATTTATGCAGCATCGAATAAATATATATATCAGAAAGCACGCTCATATACACGAAGCACATTCTATGACATGTATTTCGAATACTGTAACGAGAATATTTAGTATCCCTTTGCTTTAGTAATTTAAACATCACAGATTTTTTAGTTACGTGTAATCGACCATTAGTTATAGTAATATGGCACATACGTCATGGTCAGATATGGTATCTATGCTTGTGAAATGGTGAATGGTTGGTCAAGTTGGTGTCGTCACACCAGTTTACAGTATAGAACATGCATCACTAGATTGACATTGCCAGAAATAAACGGAGATTATATTTATATATTTATAGCACTTCGTAGTAGTTTTTCGTACGACTTCAACTTAAACGACACCCTCAACGATGAAAACTATCCTCAACTGAAGGCGATCGAGATAGCCGCACTCCTTCGCCTCTTGGACGCGTCAGGCAGCTTCATCGTCGATGCTCTGCTGCAATTAAGATGCACTAAGGAGTATCGGGTCGCCGCTCATGAGAACATGCAACGGGACGTCGACGACGCTTTGCGCAAATGCACAAATGCCGTCGAACTTAAACAACGAGACGGTTAAGATCGAGACGTCGGCCTATAGTTGTTCCGGCGTACAGAACCGCTGGTTTTACGAGATCGACCTGCCAATCTCCTCTCGCCGGATTATGATCGCACAAGAAAAGACAAACTTCATGAACTTTTGTCTTTCCGGCGTGGTCATTGAATCAGCGCTCGGGTGACTCATCATGAGCACGCGTTCGCGACGATTCGGTCGACTCAAGATGATCTACGGCTCGCGGTCGGGTCGCCGCAAGACGAGTCGCATACGATCGCAGTGGTCGTAGCCCTGTGCAAAGCCAACTGTTGATGCACTACTACGTGCAGCATACACAGCACTTGGTTTCGAGCGACTTGTTGTATCCGATTGAAAACGAGTCTCAAGTCCATGTATTTGTGTACGGCAAGTGTGAGGGTTTGGCCCGCTACACACTTACACACGATCGACCTGCAACGCCTAAGTCGGCGTCGACCCGCGAGTTGAGTGACGACTACACTATTAAAGAGTCACGACTATGCGTCCCACGATCGAATTAGTAGGCCTGAGACAATGGTAATCGACAACATCAAGACGTATGTGACCCAATAGGCGATTGCATCAAACCCATGTCCACCGCCGTGGTGGTAACAACTGTTCTCGATCACCGCAGCGTCAAAAACCGTGGTACCGCTATCGCATGACTAGTTATCATGCAGTTAAGTGCTATGCACCCGCTCCGGTTCTTGTCGTTGCCGAGACGCCAACTTCAGTCGAGACCGAGCTGATCAGCCACTAAAATATGATCAGTCAGTAAGCGCAGAGCGCCCTATTGGCTACGGAGAAAGCCTTGGACCACCAGAGGCTGATCCGAGATCGACGGCTTTAGTAGTCTTGATGACTACTTGTCGACATTAGACTTTCGTTGGACTGCATCGTGAAGAGTATAAGGTTATTGCGCTACCAACGCGACATCAAATGGTTGATCCATTCGGTGAAGCGACGCCACATTTTTATGTTTAGGTCATCTGCGCTCACTTAGACGCCGGCACGAACACATGGCCGCGTTTCGCTGTCGAACGACTCGAAGTCCACGACCAAATTTCCGCACGAAGTTAGCGATGGCCATCTGTGCGGTGTTTGCATCTGCGCATCATCGACCAGTGGGTACCGAGTGCACCAACCTCCACTACACGATTGCAATGTCGAAAATCGTAGTTTCAGTAACGTCTTCCATCGAACAACCGCAATGTCAAACACGGGCTCCCGCGACAAGGCGGCTTGGGTGATGTGTTCACGCGCCACGAAGACGTTGTATAGCGGAATCTTCCACTTTGCGATTGCAATGTCGATCAGGGCACTTGCAACACGCATCTGTGAGCGAGCAGCGACTCCCGTCACAAGCAATAAAAGATGAGCAACGGCTCTTGTACGGCGACGGCAACAAAGGTGCGCCGAGCGTCGGCTTGGACTACAGTGGTAGCCGACGCGAACTTAACGATTCAGGGCGTAGCACAGCAACCGTTCCAGCAGAGAAGTGGTACACCTCATGAGTGATGACACTTCTCATCGTGAGTTGATTTATCTCGATATTCCGCCTGAACTCTCGCTGGTGACGCTCCCACGGCTGTTTTAAAAACGTTTTCTCCAATATCTCATTCGCGATGAGCTCGAACAAGTCACTCTTGTTACAGCAAAGACGTGGACCCTAATCCAAGTCCGAAGGGACCGAGCCCAAGTCTGCGGGCGATCAGCGATTCGTGGCGCAATCGTTCGACGCTCTATTGGTAACCCGGCGTGCAATCTCGTCGCCGAGCGTGCGTACGTTTTCATCAAAAGAATCCCGTTGTGTTTCCCGCAACACTGTGGTATGCGACACGAGATTGATCTCGTGCTCGGTACAAAGTTCGGTTGGCGCGGCACATGCCGCTGCCTCGCGATCAAGTGTCTACGATCGAGAATTTCTTTGCGTGATGTTGGATCGCTGGGCTTATGCGCGAGAGCACGTTAACTCATTCAAGCCTGACGTTTTGCTTCATGAAATCGACTGACGGGTGGCTCCCTGCTTTCAACAACCTAAACGACGTGACCATCACAGCGCAGTCGACAGGAACATGGTTCTTGGCATCACGTGGTGCAGCACTAACTTTAGTGTTATGGACATGACTGATGAATTCCTCCAGATGTTAATACATGCGCGAATGTGACGAGCCGTATACCGCCCTACGGACATCAAGGAATATGCTCCGAGAGTGGCTGGTCATGCCGCAAGGTCTCAGGAATCGGTCAGCGACGTTTAATCGTATAGTTTCACAAGTTTTGCGTCCGGCTTCGCATAAGCGACCTCGATGGCATGATTGTTGACATTCGCGCCAATGCGAGCGCGATTTACTTCAAAGTTCACATCGGACACGCTACTTAAAGTGTTTGTGATAATGCGCAAACACAAATGTACGCAAATTTGACAAAGTGCGTCTTCTGTGCACCGGATACGTCTGTGCTCGGCAACTTTGGTCGACACGAACGTGGTTATGAATATTGCGTTGGACTGTACATGGCTGACGCAGAGCACTCAAACCGAGCTGCGTTAATGGTTCTGTCTAGCAACTTATTTGCTCAAATACACAAAGTTGTACGCGGAGCTGATCTGACCGATGTTGAGTATGCTCATGGAACATCTTGTCTTGGTATGACCTCCGTAGAACCACGCCGCGCTTGGTTCGGTAAAGCATAGCCTTGTGTCCGACGATTATGGTGATTCACGTCGAGTCCAAGTGGTTCCACGTCGTCGGTGACGCATCCGACTGTTGAGTCAGATGTACGTTGATGCAATTCAACGACGATGGTCGTGAGCGTGTGTTGAGCTACCAGTCGCGACAGTTGAAGCCGTCTGAGAGCAACTACCCCGCTCACGGCAACGATCTTTTCGCATTTAAATACACTTCAACAAAGTTCCGCGTTCACCGTCTTGGCAATCACACGTTTGCGTTGTACATCGACCACATGTCGCTGCCGACGGCGAACGAATCGCCACATTGGAGCCAGCCCATGGCTCGCTGGCTCTCGACCTATGCCGACTATAGATTCGCCATGCATTACAAGCCCATTAAGTTATACATACTTGTCGACACCTTGACGCGACGCCACGACTACGATCTGCGTATCGAGTCACCGCGTGCCGAGACAACTGACGTGGACGACGAAATTGCCGAGTTCCATGCGTGCGTCAGCTGTACATTGAATACCACCAGCACTTCGGCTGTGGTGCCGCTGTGTCAGCAGATTACCGACGCGATTGCCAATGACCCGGAAATGGCAGCGTTGATGTCGCATTAGCGATTGCAAATTGCCGGTGCACTCGGTACGCTGCGAAACGCGTATGTAAAGAAAACACGCGCTACTGTTTGGATGATGCGTGATCACTAGTCGGATGTGTTTGATGCTGCACGCGTCAAGGTGCCAATTGATCTAGATCTGCAAGCGCGCATCGTACATGACTATGACGACGCCTTAACTGATACGGACTTGGATCGCGAAAAAACATACAACGTTTTGTCGCTCAACTATTATTGCATCCGAAATTATCTGTAGGAGCGAAAGTGGGTGCCAGTTTGCAAGATCTGCCAGCGCGTAAAGCCATCGCAGTCGCGACATGCTTCTCTATGTCTGCTGTCTATCGCTGCGGAAGTCAGGCGCTCAGTCAGCATGGATTTTGTGCTCGGACTGCGGCGGAATGCGCTTGGCCGTACTGGCGTGGATGTGCTCGTTGATCGTTTTAGCAAGATAGTGCACCTTGTGTTGGTCGTGACGACCGTGAGCGCGTAGAGATCCGCGACGATCTTCCTAGACTTTACTTGTCCACTTTCACAGTCTTCCGGAGACGCTTGTGTCCGATCGTGATCCACGCTTCACATCCGCGTTCTGGACGCGACTGTTCGAGTTACTTGGTTCCAGTCTGCCAAAGCAGACGGCAGTCCATCATGAAAACGATGGGGGGGCAGAGCATGTGGATCGCGTACTCAGAGTCGTGCTTCGCAGCGACGCGACGTTGTGCATGACTTAGTTCGCCTTTTTATGTTGGCTAAATTTGCACTGAACAGCGCTTTTCATGCTTTTCGGATTCGTCTCTGTGCTTTGTAAACAACGCGCGACACGCGCACGTTCCGGTATTTCTCACTGTTGGGTTGCCCGCGGCATCCGTCTACAATCTGGTATGGTGGCTGGTAACTTCTGGTCCCCCCGCTCTTGCGTACCCAGTTAAACATAATGCCAAAGCAGGCGCCGTCGTTATGTCGCACAGTGGTGCGACTCCACTGGCGTAATCAACCCGCAAGCCGTCGCTATGAGCGCGTCGATCGCCCCCTCATATAGGTACACTCTCGCCGCTTGAGTCATTCGAGTACAAACCCTCACGAGATGCTGATTTGTCTTGCAGGGCCAGAAAATTGTGTGCTTCGTGCGCGACTAACCACAAGCCCCTGTCGATAAACAGAAAGACAATGCCGACCAGCGCGGCCGTGAGAATTCGGCGGCCTTTGTAATGTTTGACCGGGTGTTGATCTCCAAGGACGGTATACATTCATTAGTTATGTCGAATCTTGGCGCAAACAAGCTAGCTCACGTTTCATTGCTCGTTTCATGTCGTAAAGTGTCTTGTTGGCTACCTACATGCTTGAACTACAATATTCTACTCGCATGTATACGACGTTCTACGCCCGGCGGCTCAAGTTGTATCTCGCTGCGACATTCCCGACGACGAAGAGTCTCGACGAACAACAGACACGTACTCCGAGCCCCCTCAATAAACCGTTGATCCTCTCGTGGATCACGAAGATCCATCGAACGAATCGCGTCGTGAGGTACCGATTATGCGCCGGCACAGTGATAGGTGGCTTGGCTATGACGCTCTAGATGTTAGGTGAGATCTGCGTGTGCAGCTCCTACGAGATGTGGCAGACTCGGTGCGACAGTACGAATCGAATGAAGGTCGCGCCAGTCCTCACGCTACACTGGCCGTGATGATCGAGCGACGTAGAATTGACAAGCGACATACTGTTGCGATCGCTGTAAACAGCTGTCGTCTTTACCATGCGCCTGCGACAGCTGCGACCGCTGCGCTGCTGATAGCGGTCACCTTCATCATGCGTCTGCAACCGCTGCGAATTTCACTCGCCTGTATCATACGTCTGCGGCCGCTTCGAATAGCGGTCGCGATCGAGTGGTCGTCCCAGTGCCGACCGGAATTGACAAACGACTTGTTGGCTTCCGATACAACCACGATGATAGTCCGGAGCCGACAAACCTGGTAACAGAATTTGAACTTATCTTTGGCTTGCGCATACTCGGATTCGCATAGCTGTGGCCGCCATGCTCAACTTGTGACCGCTCGTCGTATCGGTAGCTATCGCACCGATCGTGATTGGCTCCTTGGTATTGATTGTCACGACAACAATAACGTGCTCAGCTTGCACCCGCTCGTGAGCGCGGTCGTCGCCCAGTCGATCAGTCACACTTTTTGGTTCGCTGTCGCGGTCTTCATAGTACAAGCTGCGGTGTGGCACGTGAGAACAACGCTCAGGACACCACGAGCGTGCGCGCAGCGCCGTTGCATTGGCGCGGCGTCCGCGGCGGAGTCGATAGCCATCGCCACTACGTGATGATTCACCAGTACATGATGATTCGCACTTTGACAGTTCGCGTACGTACCGCATTATCATATCACGTTGATCGCCGCTAAACTCAATATCCGAGACCGAACAGCTCTCGCGTACAGCAGCCATAAAATTGGTGCTTGTTGTATGTGCGATGTCGCAAGTCGGGAGGCAAAAGTTTAAAAAGATAGACTTTTGAGTTCCACTTTACGCGTTGCAATGAATTGCGGAAAGCCAGGAGAGAGAACTTTGTGTTCCAGCACCGAACGAAGAATTATAACTAAAGCGTGTGGACGTGTTGTCGGACGTCCATACCATTCATTACATATCGTAAAAGCGCTGGAAATACTCGCGCATTGCATCGTTTGGATCCCAGCTGATCGTACCATGAGCATCGAATAACTCGTACTGCTTGAACTGCATCCTTGTCTCAGCATCCATGTTCGCTTGTATTGGCTGTACACCGACACTGGACGTAGTCGCAGATCTCGTTGTCATTGAGTTGACGAAGTACCGACGCCAGCCGCTCTTTCACTTCCACTCGCTGCAACCACGGTCATTGACAGTCATATATACGATATTCCAGTCATATCCGAGCCGCTGATGATCTCAAGCGACTGCGTTAATGTTGACCACACAATTAGAGTGTTAGCGCCCGATGTTTCATCGATCCAGACATATTGTACGGCATACGGCGACGGTGCGAGTGTCACCGTCGGAGATTGACGTCTGTGACTGTTGCGGTATGCTCGGTGAGCGTTCGGTGTAGCGGGCTGCTTGCCAAAGTGGTGATGCTGTCGATTTTGATGCCGTGAGACTGTACAGGGAGCCGTCTCAGCAATTGTCGGCGTCAAGTTCGCGCCACACAAAATCATCGGTTTTAGGTCATGCGCGGTCACACGTTGTGAGTGTCGGTGCTTGGTCGGCTGACACGCGCTCACTCGCACCCAACGATGCGTTTTCGAAGCGTCTGCCATCGGTCGACACTGTGTAAGTTGCGTAGTGTTTTGCGTATGCAATCTCAGCCCTGCCAAAGCGGCTCTATACTCGTGCGTCAGTTGCCGACGCGTCGCTCTCGGAGACGGATCACTCGTTTGCCTATCGTGATTGTTACTGCTTTCCAGATTTTGTCTTTCAGTTCCCTTCTCAAAGTTATCGTGAGAGTTTGTGTCACGCATTATGTGAGGGAGGTGACGTAACAAAAACATTTAGTATCAAGTTTCGTTAGTATTTACGATATTTACGATATCATTTTTTAGTGAGTTTTTAGCAAGCATTACATTTAGTCATGACGCACAAATATCATGGTCGGAGTGGGTATGCCTGCTTGTCAAATATTGATTATTTGATCAAAGTGTTACTCTCCCCCGACGAAACGCGTCGACCGTGACGAAACTTGGCGCAAACAAACTTGCTTCACGCTTCATTGGTCCGATTGAAGTCGTAAAGTGTCTCGGTGACGACTACACGCTCGATCTACTGTCCACTGTTTGCTTGCATCCGCAGCATCCATGTGAGCCAATCGTTTTGGGACTGGTGCGGATACCATCGCCGATCTTTACATAAAGCACCAAAATTAGGAAACAATTGGTTGGCCCAACTAGAGCAAGTAAGTGTTTCACTCATACAATAGGTTAGTCACAATATATAGCCTACGTGTGTGCAAATTCATGGATGTAGCAAATAGTAGAAATATTGAAGTTACTACAGTACCTCCTATTATTAAACATGAAAATGTTGTATATCCTGGATTCCAATGATGTCAAAACCATTTAAACGCTGTGTGCTCCACGCGCTGTATAGGACGGTTGACATCAACGCTGCTATAACAGCGTTTATGTTGGACAATGCTCAATCGTAGCTCAGCCAAATATACCCGACTGCCACGTGCCAATAATAATGTCGATGTCTTCCTCATCGTAGGTTGTTGTGTCGTCGGTCGCTACCGCAGCAACATCCAGAGCTTGTCACCGCCACTGTCTCAAGTGATATCGACATGTGTACAGAAGCGATGACGTGTACACTCGTCGGGGTGCTTGTCGATAGCTTTTGCGCGTACCCGCTCACGAGCATGTACTAGCCAGGCGCAAATATTTACACATGTGCGGGCTTACGACGACTGTCGAGTGCGGCTGTATTGCGAATGCAAAGGCTGTCATGGTGCTTACAACGCTCCAGTTTGTGACGATTGTGTCGACATGTGCTTGTGCTCGTTATAGGTCACACATAGAGAGATTTGCTATGGTAGCCGCTGCGTTACGCGGTATGTGGAAGTCTACTGCCAACCCTAAATGGCGCTCTATAATAAGTACGAACGCTAAAATGAATGTGTTGATACAAATGGCGAAGTCGAATGGCTGTGTTCGCAAGTATCACGAAGTCGAACGGCTTGTTGTCTAACAAGTCGAAGTTGAATGGCTGGTTGTCAAACACGTCGAAGTCAAATGGGTATGTTGTCAAGTACGTGGAATTCGATTGGGCGTGTTTACAAAAACGCATTCTGTTTTAAATTGTATGTATGTTTTACCACAAGCAAATGTTGAATCCCTAACAGCAGGATCAGATCTATTAGCGTATTTTTCATATGTGTTTCGATTACAAATAAACAGTACACAAAATAGTATTTTTGACATTAATATATATATATATATACATATATATATATGTGTTGACTGTCCTAGAACTCGCGATGAACCGCATTTGGTTACTTTTGAATATATATGAATATGTATAAATGATACACGGGATTGAAGACGACTGAAAGCGGTTGAAAACAATAGCGTTTAAAATAATAAGCGAAGATATGTCTACATTTACACACGCAAAAAGAAATAGATAGATAGATAGATAGATAGATAGATAGATAGATAGATAGATAGATAGATAGATAGATAGACAGATAGATAGATAGATAGATATTCTTTGAGAGATAAAGAGACACGGGAGACTTGAGACCGGAGACCGCAGGCAAAAGTGAATTGTTTAAGTGACTCGACAATTGTCTTGGCGCGAGACACAAGCGAAGCTAAGCTTGATCGTATACACAGGTGTTGTTTTCCAGCATTTGCAATCCAATAAGAAATATAATAAATAGATTTAACATTAAAGTAAGGGTTATATTTAGAAAATGGTATATATAACCTAACATGAACGGTATCACTCTCCAAAACTATTTTTAGTGTGTTTGATGTCGTGGTACAAAATCATATCATAAATAGATATAGTTGATGCAAATTGTATATATTTTCATATCCTTGCCATCGCGTTTACGTTATAACTAGTGATTGTACGTTTTGAACCTAGAAAGTCGTAGGTGCACCTTTAAACAATCCTTTATGAAGAGGGTTCGACATTAATAAAAGTAAATTTAGAGTGACTAGCGCCAGCTCAAACGCCATCACCCTCAAGAAAAAAAGACAAAATTATAGAGTAACAATTTTCCGACTTTACGCGCTCGAAAATTGACCGATGCAACACTCTCTTACTAAATGTAGAAATTGGTTTTGCGGTACTAACGTAGTATAGTGTATGCCATATTAGACAAGAATTGCGGTTAAACGCCCTGACATTCTGTAAGCTGCTTTGTCTACCCCATTTCTTCTTAATTTGACGTCATTTGTTTCTACCACAAGCAGCCCAATGACATGTATCGTTGTATCGTGATGTGATGGTTAGTTTAATAAACGCCATCCGCCGCAATTTTAGGAGCAGATTCACAGCATTTTCGTTTGCCGACATTACGCAACAAATCATGCACAAAGTAAAGTGATTGGCGTCTGCTGCGGTATTGCAGCACTTCCAAACGTATAATAACATTTTCCATCTGACTTTTTGATTACACTAGGGGCTGCTAAAGCGACAACCTAAAAATTGTTAGAGTGACACCAATTTAGCCCCCTACAGTTGTGAACTGCTCGATTGCACACATGCAAACAAACACAGACACTTATATGCACACACGCAAAGAAAACACACGCATACATGCACGCACACATTTTAAGAGAGAAAGCGAGAGGATTGAAGGAATGAAAAGCGTCTGCGAGAGTATGTGACAGCCACGCTTGCAAGTATGCGCACCAACACGTAGGTTATCATGCCTGCCAGCACGTACGCCTATTCTGTGCATGTACACATGCTTCATGTGATACATGTGAATGGAGATCGCGCATGTGTTTTCGGCACGTAAGCAAACTCATCTACATTGACAAGTTTCAGCTTTGCATTCGTGAGGTTTTTTCGTCTAATTACTGAGATGACCGATCGATGGATTACATATATTGCTAACGGTAACAATTGCAAAAACTGGCGAGGGGATAAATGAGTTGCGTTCTACTCCTCCGTCCCAAAACCAAATAGCACACGCCAAAGAAAGTAGAGTACACGACACCAATTCAGCTCAAGGATTGGCAGAAATGAAAAAAAACATATTTTAGAGCATTTTCATTGCCTTCCCGAATCACCATACATTTTCTATAACACATTTGACCCGAAACGTAGAATATTGTTGACAAAACGAGGTCCTCTTTTGACTTCAGCGCGTGTCGCGCACATTGCCGTTGGAATTCTACTTACACCGATTGCAGTTTTAAACGTTTTGTGCCACTTAGCAAAAAAGTAGTATTAAATTTTGCGACGGAAATGACACAATTCTAGGGTGTTGCTTCGTACCCAAAAATGAATTTCATATTCGGACCCAATGTACACAATGACCTCTTAAATAAGTAACTGCACCTCGTTTGACATGCGCATCATAAAAAGGGGTTGCTCGAACTACATCATGTGTTAAATATACGACACAACGGCAGCATCTTCGCAAGGAATGACCACCACGCAGGCGCTAGTACCATACAACATACTGACGGCATCGCCGCACATGCACTTGCTCTCTTCACCAGTGCTCTATGCAGCTGCACCGACAGACAGACAAATCATCAATGTAAGCAGCGGTACTGCAAATAGCTTTGCCGCCGTCCAGACCCGAGACCGAAACAATATTATAAAGAGCTGAGAACATGCTGGCACCACTAGCATCGTGCACTAAAGGCGCAGATGCAGCGGTTCCATGTAAATAAATGGTCTGATGCGGGTAAAGTCATGTCTCCTCATCGTCTCATTGCGCTGTTGATTGCATCGATTGTCGAGTGATCCAGATTGTCGACTCGTGCAGTATGATGGCCGCGTGTCAGTAGCGTGTTCTAAACATATTATACTGCATTTCATGCAATGTGTTTGAGCCAACTCCTTCTATGCCCATGCAATAGACGAAGTACAAGGCGATTGCTCAAGGTCACACGACGACTGCAGATGATGGCGCTCGTCGAGCTTAGTGAGTCATCGATGCTGTTGATACATGTGCGAGCAACGATGCACACGTCGCTGTATTTCTGTACTACAATCACCAGGCAATGATATCGTCGTTAGAGACAGTGCACGACGACAGCAAGTACAACATACGACTCAAAAGATTCATGTTGTCGTCATTCTTCTCCCTCTCCCTCTCTCGTGCACACTCTCACTATCTCTCTCTTTCTTTATCCCTTTCGCTTTTTCGCTCTTCTATTCTCTGTAGCACATGTAGCATCGCAACGTATTTAACAAAAACACCACCCGCGGTTCTACACTTGCCATGGACCGACGCACTTAAATCGAGTCACATTATAGCTGCTTTGTCGACCGGTATGGTCGCTACAAAGCAGGTGATGCGCTAGCAGTCCCGCTAATTCGTCTTGCTCTCACTAGTAAATACTCAAATTCAGACTTTTCTGCTCTTTGTGAGTAACTGTCAAGTGTTTAGCTTGCATCTTTGCTGCAATGACAGTTCGTCAGCGACACCAGTTCCATGAAGTCAATCGTATCGTCATCCAGAGCTCTCGTATGACATCGTTGGTTGTGTGACGATGTTGCTACAGAAGTACGCGACACGCACGAGTGTTCAGATGACACGAGTTTGATGACAAAATATGTTCTGTACTTGCAGTTGTGTCCTCCTCACATTTTCAGCACGGTTATGATGCATTTTGTGCCTCGTACAATGTTTACTCGAACACAAGGTGGCAAACAGATTAAACTGATGATCCCGCACAAATGATGCAGTACAACAGCACGAGCAGCGCAGATATGTAGTCAGATGGCGCCAAGACGCAGAGTAAATCCAGATGAACATTAATCTATACCAATGTGCTCTTCGCTCGCAATAGACTGGTCGATAACGGGTTGGTCATCTTCTAGCACCTACCTAACTGTAAGAATGCAATACAGAAAGCAATTCCAAACCTGTGACTAGTGAGTCGAAAGAACTCTGCATTTCAATAGTCTCCTCTTTTTCCACCACATCGGCTGATTCACAACATTGTCTGAAATGAGAAAAACCCGCATTGATCATCGATGAGTGGACGAAGCCAATGTTTGATAGGCATTCTCCACACTGCGTCGACCAGCTGGCACAGCCTCGTCAGCCCAAGCGACACTCTCACAAGAACCTCGTTCTTCGACTTTGCGTACTCAAGCCTCTCGGTCACCCAATGACCTCCAAAATCGTCGATTAGCAGCATCACAGGATCGCTGAGGGCACTGCGCTTATTAATGTGAAAGTGCAGAAACGACCTTTGTCAAAGTGCCACTCTACCTGGCATTTCGACTACCATAACTTTGAACGTATAGTTGATCTTGTAGAGGATCAATGCTCTATCAAAGTGGTCTCCCAAGTTCATGTCGCACTCTCTTATTCTCGGCATCTACAGTTACAATCTTCCATGGCGCCATCCTTATTACAAAGAGGGTATTGGCGCCACTGCTGTCACCAAGCACCATCGCAGTTATATGTTCTTTGTTCTTTTCCCACACTTGTACCGCACCGTTTTGCTTCCGGTGGCGGTGATACTTGTCCGCGGCAAAAGCTCGAAAAACATTGCCGTTTGGTCAGCGTTCATGATGTCTTACCGCCTTAGACGTCAACCATTCGAGCCACTTTTCGTGCAAAAGACCCTGCTAGCTCCACAGCATTCGCCGGGACCGTCTGGCCTCTGTGTATCTTCACACGAAACGCTAGGCGATGACGCTTCATAAACCAATTTTGCCACTACCACGACACCGAAAAAGCACTAACTGGTATCTTCATCCTCTCATCCCTCCCAAAGCACGAATATTTAGCATTGCCGACGAAACAGGTACGCCGCCTCGGCGAAAGTCGTCCACCCATTTGCAATCGACGACTCGGACTCATGCGGCAGGGTGGTAGCTAGACCACGTTTGCAAGCGCGATGCTGTCCAGACGTCCACGCCACTCCGGCGTGCTGCTCAATGTGGTTACGCCGCTTCTTCCACTTGTTTACGAGCTTTCGTTTTGGTCCGCTTGGCGTGTCTACGCTGCCAGGGAAGAGCCGTGCGATTGTCGCCGCAATGTCGTTGTCTGCGTAGTGGTTAATGACTTCAGCTTGAACGCAAAGTCATACGGTTGTCGTGTGTGTAGCTTCTCATGTCTTCCGTCGCCTGCGACGCGATGGCGACCTACAAGGTTGGTCATTTGCTGCCGTGTGATGAAGTGATGCGGTGTCGTTGTTTTGATGGAGCAAATGAGTCGTTATTGAGTGGTTAGTTGCACAGTTTTGCTTCTTCAGTCAAAGTTAATTATAATAATTGCTTCGTATTTACTCGTGAGTTGAATCAAATGACATGCATTTTAGGGTATCAATAATTACATTCACAATTTGGTAAATGCTTTCGTGAATCCCACCAAATAGCATGAACGTCCTGTCTTCCTTCATGCGTCATTGCGTGCACACTGTGCGACATTCAAATTGTCGCACGTGTGAGCGTGATGTAAGTGAGGGACCGTCCGCCTCCACACATTTTTCACTTGAGAAAGTGTACTTGCCAGACTGCCTTTTCTCGACTGATCGATTCGGCATCCGCGCGCTTTCTCAATCTACCGCACGCCCTCACCTGCAACAACCGCAACGCTCGCACTCCAGTGAAGCCTGACGACGAACGCGCACGACTGCCGCTCTCGTCACCTCTCTTCCCCTCTTGTCCTCCGTCGTCTCTGCGGCCACGCTCTCTCTCCTCTCGTCGATCAATTACGACCCACGACCCCACGATCACAATGGACATCTCGACCGCACTGCTCAACACGCAGAACCCGGACGTGACGCTCCGGACGCAAGCCGAGGAGTTTCTCAACAATGCGCTCCAAGCACAAATGGGGCAATTCATGGTAACGCTCGTCCAAGCACTTGCGGCCGAGGACTTTGCGGTCGTCGGGCGGCAAGCAGCGGGTTTATACTTGAAAAATGTATTGGACGCAAAAGACGATGCACTCCAAGCCCAAAAAGTCGCTGCGTGGATGGCGATGGACGCGACGCTCCGGTCGCAAATCAAAGAAGGTGCGCTGTCGGTCTTGTCGTCGAATGAACCGATTGCGCGCCACACGTCGGCGCAGCTCGTTGCGAAGCTCGCGTCGATTGAATTGCCCGCGAACCAATGGCCGACGTTGTTGGATGCGCTGTTGTCGACCGTGACGTCCGCAACGTCGCCGGATGGTGCAACGCACGCCGCGCTCGAGTGTTTGGGCTATCTGTGTGACGAATTGGACGACACGGACTTGGCAGAACACGATACGAACCGCATTTTGACTGCGATCGTCGATGGCATCCGCCCGGATCGATCGCCTGCCGTGTGTTTAGCAGCCGTGACTGCGCTGCGCAACAGTTTGGAGTTTGTCCAAGCGAACTTCCAGCGCGACGCCGAGCGGGATGTGATTCTGCGCAAGATCTGCGAAGCGACGCAGTCTGCCGATTTGCGCACGCGTGTCGTCGCGTACGAGTGCATTGCTGCGTTGGCGACGCTGTATTACGAACATTTGACCGCGTACATGCCGACGCTGTGTACGTTGACGTTTGCTGCGATCCAGAACGACCAGGACGAAGTCGGATTGCAATCGCTCGAGTTTTGGTCGTCGATCTGTGACTCGGAACTCGAATTAGCAGACGAAATGCACTTTGCGGCGCTCGATGGGACCGCCGATAGTGTCTACCCAAGCCAGCAATACGTCTTGGGCGTCTTGCCGACGCTGTTGCCACTGTTGACGAACACATTGAAGCAGCAGGAGGAAGATCAGGACGAAGATTCGTGGAATTTGTCGATGGCCGCAGCGACGTGCTTGGCGTTGGTCGCACAGGTCGTCGGCGATGCGTGCGTCGAGCCGACGATGGTGTTTATCCAAGCGCACATTGAATCGACGCAGTGGCGCGAGAAAGAAGCGGCGATCATGGCGTTTGGGTCGATTTTGGACGGTCCGACGACGTCGACGATTGCGCCGCTCGTGCGCCAAGCGCTTGGGTTCTTGATGGGCTGCATGTCGTTTGATCATATCCTCGTGCGCGACACGACTGCGTGGACGCTCGGACGCATCTGTGAGCTCCACTACAGCTGCATCAGTGGCGAGATGTTGCCGGCATTGATGCAGTTGTTCCTCCAAGGACTGAACCAAGAGCCGCGCGTGTCGCACAATGTGTGCTATGCAATCCACAACATTGTGAAAGCGTTTGAAGAGTCGGAAGAAGCTGCGCACATGCTGTCGCCGTACTTTGCGACGCTGTTTGACAAGCTCTTGGAGACCAGCGGTCGTCCAGACGGCTCTGAAGCGAACCTCCGAGGTTCAGCGTACGAAGCAGTCAACATGTTGATCCAAGTCGGCGCCGATGAAGTGAACGACCACATCATGAGCCGCATTCCTGTGTTGTTGGAACGTCTCGAGACGAGCATTCAAGGCGTCATTACATCGCCCGACGACCACCGCGACGATCCAGCTGGTCTCCAGGCACTTTTGTGTGGCGTGTTGATTGCAGCAATCCAAAAGATGGCGGAAGCGATTGCGCCAC
This sequence comes from Globisporangium camurandrum, assembly GCA_023337595.1. Taxonomy (NCBI): domain Eukaryota; phylum Oomycota; class Peronosporomycetes; order Pythiales; family Pythiaceae; genus Globisporangium; species Globisporangium camurandrum. The sequence goes on from JAADXH010000285.1 coordinate 20,665, forward strand.
TGTCGGACCGGATCATGCAAGCACTGTTGCAGGTATTTGCGACGCGCAATGCTGCTGCTGCTGAAGAAGCGTTCATGGCAGCGGGTGCTTTAGCAAATGCAGTTGGCGCAGCGTTTGCTGCGTACATGGAGTTCTTTGGTCCGGTGCTGTTGATGGGATTGCGCAACAGTGACGAATACATGGTCTGTAGCGTCGCAGTCGGTGTCGTCGGCGACTTGTGTCGGTCCCTGGACGCGAGTATCTTGCCATTGGGCGACGAGATCGTGACTGCGTTGATTGCGATCCTGAAGAATGGGAATTTGAATCGAAGCGTCAAGCCACCGGTGCTGTCGTGCTTTGGGGACATTGCACTCGCGCTCGAAGGCGCGTTTGAACGCTACGCGCTTCCGTCGCTCGAGATGATCTTACAGGCTGCGAGTGCGTGTGGCGCAATTGCAACCGACGACGACGACGTGATCGAGTACATGAACCAACTGCGCGAGAGCGTGTTGGAAGCGTTGACTGGGATCGTCCAGGGCTTGGGCGCTGCGCACAAAGCGTCGCTCCTGTTGGAGTTTGCGCCGCAGATTGGCGCGTTCTTGTCGACGTTGGCGCTTGACCAGAGCACGCGGAGTGAAGCAGTGACCGTCGGTGCGGTCGGGTTGATTGGGTACGTTTATTTGAGTGGCTATGTGGCACCAAATGACTTGGTGTTTGTATACTAATGAGACTTTTGTACCACCTAGCGACATGGCGCAGTCGATGGGGAAAGCAGTCGTGGATCTCACGACGCAGCAGTTTGTCACGCAGCTCGTGAGCGAATGTGCAGCGAACAACGAGAACCCGCAGGCGCAACAGCTCGCGTCGTGGACGCAGAAAGTGCTGATGGAGCTGCGCACCAACTAGTTGGAATTGCGATGCGATCCCACAGAGAGAGCCGGAGAGAGCCGGAGAGCGAGTCTGTGGCGTGGGGATCGAAACGCGCGGGTGTTTTTTATTTATCCGACGCACCGTGCGTGTGGGACAAGCAGCAACTGAAGCAACAGCAGTCGACAGCATGCGAGACACGCACACACGCGTACGCTTGTCGTCTGTCTGCTGTGCGATGTGTCGTACGCATCGTCGTCGTTTCCTCTTGCTGACTGCAGAGGCGATGGATGGAGCGAACGCATGTCGCACTGCAGCAGCAGGTCGGAGTGCGTGTTGTGTGGAGATCGTGTGCGAAACGAAACGCATGCGTGTCGAACGGCAGCGCCTGACGTGCGTTTGTCTTTCCAGTGTGTGTGTGTGGGTGACAAGAGTGAGGAGGACTGTGTAGAATCGAATCGAATGACGCAAGGAGCGATAGTAGTGCACGTGTGTGTGTGATGGCTGTGTTGTGTCGGTTTCCGAGTTGGTTGATTGGCAGCAGTGCTGCGCGTGCGTCTCTTGTGCTCACTTGCACTTGGAGCGCGTGCGTTTGCGCAGACGGCACGACTGTCGTTTGGTTTGCTGTTGTCGATGCCAACGAGGAAGCAGATTAGCTATGCCATGTGACTACAGTAGGAAGTGCAGCGCTTTTCGTTCGAAAGATAAATATACAGCACAAGTGATTCTCTTGTACATTGCATCATCCAAATTTCGTATCTTTATTCAACCAATCGGCAAAGCCATATTTAGCCTTTTTGGCAAATCAGGAGCAATTATACCAATATCTTAAATCCATAGTGTCAGAATGATTGAAAAATATTTGTATTGTCTAACACTACACATGCAGATTCATTCACAGCTGTGAAATATGCACATCATACGAACATTTACGCCAGATTCCAAACTAGTGTTTTCAGCACGACTATTGTCCCAAATATCGAAATACTATGCAAACTTGTCCATCAATATGTTTGCTGTAATGCATTGTGGTTTAACGTGGTGACACCGTTCTCTGCTATTGTTTTTCGAGCCAAAAATCAAAATTTGACACCGTTCTCTCCTATTGCTTCAAAATTTGGATCCACGTTTACGCAACACAACGGATCAGAACGCGGTTTTTGCACACTTGTGTGTTTTGGTATAGGTACAGCTTTACCGACGATAGGGTTTCATACTCTGACCCGTAGGATGCGCGGGGTGCGATGGGTTTGGTTGATGGTATGATCGTTTGCAAAACCAAATTGAACATCATTCCGGTGACTATAGTTAGGGATTGCTTAATTTACTTACTGATGCACAACAATAGTATCACAATACAACTCAAATGGCACCAAAATCGTCAGTGACCGTAGTCAGCGCCTGATCAAATTCAATTTGGATAATAAGATTTGTAGAATATAGCCACACTCTACGCTATGCTAACTTATACATGTGATTTCTGGCGCTAACTAGTTTCATCGCTCTGATAGCACAGTTTCTGGATCGAACACGTATTAACACGTAATTACACCACTTAAAATTAAAGATGTATGTAAATATACTATTCCGCTTTCCTGATATAGTATTCATATCCTGAAAATGAGATATATCAATGCGAATAAAAACGGCAACGGTTATTCCCCTAACTGAGGCGTTACAAATGTCACCGATGTACTTGTTGTTTGTATCATTTTCGGCTCGCTCAACTTAGACAAATTAATTACTAACACCTTCACCATCGGTACAATTCAAACATGCAGGTGTGCATTACATCCTTCTGACCTGCTGCGATAGTAGCTCTGAGCGCACGCCATGGTGCGTGTAGTAGTGAACACACACACCACGACGCAACGCACGCCTCAAACTACTGTCACCACCATGCATGGACGTCATAATGGACGGATGTAATGCACGCCACCAAACACCCATCCTACAAGCCACTATGCACGCACGCCAACATGCAACCCAGCCATGCAATTCACCGTGATAGTCACCAAACTCGCTGTGATGCGCGCTGCCACGCTGCGATGTAAGCCATATTCAACATCGATACTGTATCGTGAAAATAAACGGGTTTTAGGTGTGTATTTGGTGCTTGCTAATTCTGCCTGCCTGTACTGCCTGTCCAGCCTGATTGCTCACACGAGTCAGAATCGTCGCCTGGTTGCCAGTCGAGTGACTGGTTGCTGGCGTCATGCACTGGCTACACTTGTTATCACTATACTGCAGAAAAAGTCTAACACTGCGCTAATCGCCACATCTTTTTTAAATCCTTGCTCTCTACCGTCGCGACCTTTTGTGACCAGATTCGATCTGGCTCGAAATCCCTTTCGTCCATGTCCTCTACGCGAGGCGCAACAACTCTTGCATCTCGGCGCGCTTGGGAGCGTAAAGTGCCTTCTTGAGCGCGTCTGCGAGCTAAACTGTCGTGCGCACGCTATACGCTTGCACCACGACGCGACGTGAGTAGTCGCACACGAACTTCACACGCGCATCGATGTGCTTCGCCTTGATTGACGATATTTCCTAGTCAAGCTGTCGCAGTGCCGCTTGGTTGTCGACGTGGAGCAGTATTGACAGCGCCGTCTGCATGCCGATCTCCACGAGCATGTGCCGCACGACTAGCATCTCGTGTGCTGCCTCCGCCACTGCTACGAGCTCCGCTGTCATGGTAGACATCGAGATGCCACCCTTCAAGTTTGCGGCCAATGAGATCGTCATGCCGTTCATCACCACGATGCTACCGATCTAACAGATACACTACATGCGCGCGATGTATATTGTAAATTGTAGTATAGATTGCCCAAACATATCACGACATGATGAAATTCTATTTCTCAACGTGTGTTACACTCTATTGAATACAGTTATTCAGTCCGTTCGTGTGAACGCGCAGTGCTGCGAGCTCACTCGTGGATGCCAAAACTGCCGATACTGCAACACCGTCCGTCGTCAATCAATTGAGATTGGTGTATTTTGTGGTGAACTACCTACGACGTGCGTCTTGCTCAATTCTATAACGACAAATGACAAAAGCGCCTTGGTCCCACCAGTAAAACTCCCAACTTTAAAGCCCCGTCTGGCACCCACGCAACGAACTAGCGCACTACGGATGCTGCGACGGCGGCAAATCACCGAATCATCGCATCGGCGCCTTCGTGCGCGGCATGGGCATCTACGGCGCTCTGGTCTAACCCGGAGGTTATGAGCTTCTTCACCAAGAGAAAATTCACAACCGTGGCGGGACATGACAGCCGAAATAGCACAGCGCTACGTCTTTCTCACGGTCAAAGAGTCGGTCCGCAAGTAGCTAGCCGGTCTCAATCGCCACTAGCGGGAACTACGACTCGGTCGTCGTCGCGCCGATGATATCATAAAAGCCCGCAATGTTCGTGTTTCCATAAGCTAGACGCCAACTGCATCGAGGTCCGCAGTGCGTGGTGCGCGGCCAATTGCGTCTAGCACCGCGTCGAAGCCGCCAACAGCTTGGGTCGTGCAATCGACCGACGCGTTCAGCTGGAGCGTGCCGTCCGCTTGCTTTTCGATGCGCTCGACGACGCTCTTGCGCACAAAAGTAGACGCCTGCTTGCGATATCTCGTTCACGAGTTCGCGATCACTCGACGCCAATGTATCCGGCGCCGACGATGCGACTTTCTTCGGCTGCGCTTCAGGCATAAAGAATCCGTTGCTGTTGAACGCTTGTTTGAAGCAAGGTATCGCTGGCAGCAATATCGTTCCACCTACTGCGATGATGATGTGCTTGCTCGTGTAAAAAACGCCGTCGACAGACACTTGGTTCGTTGCAACGAACATCGCAACGCCCTCAATGAGATCGATGCTCGCGTTCCCCAAGTTGCTGCATGCACAATTCAGTATCAGCATGTGCAGAGAACATACACATACACATACAGGCACAGGTGCAGACACACTGTATTTAACCCCTTTATAGTCCATAAGCTGCAACAAGTCAATGTTAAGTTATATAACGTTGTCGCAGGTTCTTTGATCACATTGCGAAGATTCAAATTGAATGACATGACAAAATCCCTTGCGGTCAGAAATGATTGGACGCTTTTGACTCACAGTCAATTGCAAACGCAAATCGACCGACTCCAACACGACATCCACATCGATCGGAGGCGACCACGGGTGCGTTGCACGACTGCATGTCCATGCGACTGTTTCTGCTGCAGTGTGTTTGTATGCATATGCATGAGTACATTGTGCATTCGCGTGTGTGGTTTGTTTGTATGTATGCATGCTACATTTTCATATTAGGTGATGTTATACACCGCAGTTTCGGGACTGTCCCCTTTGTTGGGATAATTGGTACCTCAAAGGAGTTCGATGTGATAGCCGATGTGACATGAGTTTTGTGAATTAGTGTGTGCTACGGTTGGGAACATTCATGCACAGGTCAGGATATACAGCTTAAGACTTCCACTCCCATGCTCCATACGCGGCGTACCCATATGATTGCCCAAGTGCCAAATTCCTAGCTCGGACTTAACATGGCATGATTAGTTACTTCCATGTCTGAGTAAGCACTTTTTTTCGGAATTTTCCCCATTTTTGAACCGAATATAATGTAACCTCAGTCTACCAAATATGGATATAAAGGCGCAGCCGGACCCGCCATTGCACCCACCACCTATTTGCATGGCCCCTGTAGACGGATTGGCTACATGCTAAGACAATGAGTAAGGATACGTGGCGGAAAGAATCCCAAGTTCCTGAAAGTGATAGCCTTTGTCGCAATCGTACTATGATTAAATGTTCACTGCGCGGTGTGCTTCACTTTTATGAATACCTTTGATGCCATTTACATCATGAAGTTGAACGGCAACCATGAAATAAGGGGGTGGGGGTGTCAAGACCACAACACATCAAGACCCACGATCTAAACTTGGGTTTTTGATAGTTTACGTAACCGTGTGGACAAATTCATCTCTTTTTAGGAGTGAATGAGCTTAAAAAAATTATTCAATCCTAATAATAGATTTATATGCTCATGTGTGTGTGCGCAAACGTTGCGTATCAATTTAAAACTACGAATATTTGTGAAATGTCAAAACTGGATATTGACCGACTTATTTAGACTTTGTGACTGTATATCCCGTGTGTTTCGAATGTCCAAGGAAACATCCAACACGTCCCAAAAGCCTTCTAATTGTCGGTTTGACAGGTAAATATATTGATGGAGCCACAAAAAAATAATAATAGGCTCAAAATATATATCAAATGAAAAATTCAAACTGGCGGAAGTGAGGGATAGGGAAATAAACTATACTGAACAATCAATTTCTATCTAAAGTGAGAGTTCAGTACCAATGGCGACCCACTCTATTAATAAATGTGACGTTATTACACCCGCGCATCGGATCTGACAAAAGAATCAGCCGTTGCACCCAACAATCTCCTAATAGTCTGTTTAGGTTCTACAAAAATAAATTACTGCTGACCGGGTCTGTATCACTGCAAGCGCAGCGATATAGAGGATGGCAGCAGACAGAACCGAATTGGCGGGAGTGAGGGATTAGGGATCCTAAAATTATACTGAACAAAATTTACAATTTGCAAGTGAAGATTTATATCGCGAATATTCCAAACAAAAACATAGAAAACAACATTTTGCACATGTGCACATGCAACATACGGTGTATGTACGCTATTAAAAATCCACCGATGGATTGCAAGACCGCAACATCTAATTCAAACTCTTTTTCACATGCACTAACACTTCACTAACCATCTGCAACTATCAAACGAGCCGAAGCGCTCAAAGTTTTTATTCTTATTTTATTTATACGTTGCCTCTATTATGGAAATTTTGCTGAATATATTTAAGTGCAATATTGGTAGGCACTAACCTTACGCCGAATGCGTGTTTGCTATTTGTATATGACAATTACATATTTGGTCATATATTTGTATCTGAATATACAGCAAATTACTCAATAACAAAATATAGACAACATAGTTTTCAATTCAATTACAGCAACAACGCAGCAAAAGACAAGAAAAAATGCAAAATCAACCATACAGTGCGCCTTATGATTATACGGACACTTGATTTTTTGAATAAAATGGCCAAAAATTAGGTTAGAAAACTTCGTTGCATTCAAACGATGCGCAAAACAGAGCTTTATCAGCACCCAAAATGTGAGCTGATGGATCGCTACCAAAACATCACACTCTTGTTACCAATCTTACCGCGCCGTCCCATTCTTTTCATACTCTGTCAAAAATGATATTCTGAACGTGTGATGTTTTGGTAGCGATCCATCAGCTCACATTTTGGGTGCTGATAAAGCTCTGTTTTGCGCATCGTTTGAA
>JAADXH010000286.1:0-27812 GCA_023337595.1 Globisporangium camurandrum
AGCGTAGGTATTAGCTCCAATCGCTAGTTATCCGCTTGACAGAGTTCTACGCCGTGTACAACGAGTGCGCGTGCTCTACACTCGTGTGTAGCGTCGTGGCGCGGTGTTAGCGCACCAGGTGAGCCGTGCGTGAGTGTGTTCATCACAGCAGTCTTTACTTGTCTATCATCATATGGTAATATTTCTATAATTCACCAAATGTTTTATGTGCCTTGTTTTGATATTGGTTGGTGTTGCGTGTTGATAGATGTGGACATCATGCAGGTTTTTTAAGTTATGTATTAAGGTGTGAAATATATAGTTGCTGCTACATATGTAAATATGTTTCACTATTTGTAGATACTCGTCAGCATTAAGTCGTCAAATACTTCGTCTACAGTATAACTATTTACACGGATAGCGGTCGAGCGTGGCTACATGCATACATAGATTCGATGTTACACCAACAACGGCTGTAGTAAATTTCAAGTCTATGTAATGATATTATCATGAATACGTACGCATAAACGTCAATTTCACTTGATTTGCTTTAGACAGATGCAAATGATAAAATACTTTTAGAAGCAATGAATAAGTACAGATCCACAGCGCATTTCAAGTATATCTAAATACTAATACCACATGTCACGACAAATGTTATGTGCACAAAACGAACTATCTTGTAAATCATTGTTCAAAAATATATCGATGATGATGCAACAATGTGTAATCAATCGGTTTGGTGCCATTCGAAAACGCCGTGAGTTGTTACACGCGTTACACAAGCGACAATGGACACGTTTCTTGTGATATGCACTCTTTGATGCATTATGCGGCGTTTTAGTGTATATTTGACTCGTTATAGTCGGCCCGACGCGTGACCTTTGCGGCAACCTATAAGGTGACAATACGGATAATGAAGTTACAATACGTTGATTCATGAACGTTGTGACTTTTGCATAGTTTTAAGTGTAGACCTTATTCTTGTCGCGACGTGTGCGGTGTGAGATATGTATGTTAATACTTTACCGTAGTCTTTATATATGAAAATGTTCTGTTTGCATTTGACAGCAACAAACTCTGCTATATTAATGAGATGTGACATGAATCTACTGTGAACATGCAAGTATTCGTTCTACAGTATTTTCTAACATTTTGTTCTGCTCAACTTGAGCGTTTCTATTGGGATGATACGTTCTTACCACGCTTACTATATTTTGTCTAGTATTATACAGAATAGTGTAATTTTAGTAGCGATTTCGCTGTTAATAATGCATTTTTTGATGGGGATGGGTTTAAGTGAGTGCTGACGCTTTTGTTGCAATTGGTGCATTGAAACAATATTTGCAAAATACTGTCCAGTACATTCTAGTGTAGAAGCTTCTGAATCTCGACTCAATTGATGACGAGGGTAGAAAAGACAAAAATTCGAACTGCCCACTTGCTTCCTGAACGAGGTCCGCCCAACGAACCTCAATCACATCGACACCAGCAGGCAAAGCAGCTGCAGCTGGCACCACAAGCGCCGAGACTTCGCGCAACTTGCGTACGTGCGCGGCGCTCCTTTCCATCATCGTCGTTGTCGTGCCAACGAGAACTCACCTGTATCGACTCTTCCATAGTCTCGTGCGTGTCGATAGTAACACATTTGCGTGACGCCACCACATACAACTGCTACTACGCGTCGTCGGACTTCACATCCATACACGTGTACATACGCGACGCCAGTGCGCTCGACACTTCTTGCAACGAACCGCCGCAAACCCAGCCATGACGACAGCAGCAGCAGCGACGCTGAAGAAGAAGCGCCGCAAAATGAAGCAAATGCAGGGTTTACTATCACTCGCACGACCGCATCCACAGCAGCTCAGCAGCAGCAGTAGCAGCAGTAATCACCACACAGCCGTCTTTGCTGCTGCAAAGAAAGTGCTCGTCGTGCTGCAGCCGCAGCAACTGACGCTCGCGTACTCGGCACCCGTACGTTCGCTCGTTTCATACGATTCACACGCTTGCACTCGTAACACGCGCGCTTATTACATCACACAGGACGACCAGGACATGACGCACTTGCTCGGCCGCATCGACTTGCGTGGCGCGCAGCTCGAGCAGCTGCCGGACGGCTTTATCATCCACGAACGCATTGATTCGACAAGCACGAAAGTACGATCGATACGAACGTTTGGACCTTCTGCTGCATGGCTTTCTGACGTTTTGTATGCGATTTAAACAGCAATTCAAGCTCCAGGACCGCGACCGAACGACGACCGATGCGTGGTTTGCGGGCGTTTACGCTGCAATCACGGAATTCACGCCACTTGTGATCCCCCAGAGCGAAATCGACGCTTTACAACAACACCAAAAGCACTTTGCTGCTGTCGTGAGTGCGAGTTTCATCGACGAAGTGACCGATGAACTCGTACGTCGTCGTTGTGTTTTATACGTCATCAGTGCATGCGTCTAACGCTAGGATGACGTCATCAGGAGGTCGAACTGTCGTGTCAGTTGCTGTTGCCACTGCGTCCGATTGCAAAGCCGAGCGTCCGGTGGAAAGTGTGGAAGACAATTGCGCAGCTCCAAGCATTGGACGAGTGCGTTTTGTTTTGTATTGTTTGAACTTGTTTGTGGATTCTGGACAAACTAACTGGCTCTCTCTTGTCTGTATAATCCACTGCAATAGTACCCTTCGGAGTCGCTTTGGCGCTTTGTTAAAACCGCTCGTGTTTCCACGCGATCGGAAACGCGATTCGCTGTTTGGGACGCTGCGCAAGAAACACACAAACGAACTCAAAGTGCAGCAACTGGCGCTGTACATTGCACGCGTACGTCCACTGGCTTCCTTGGATTTCTGTCTGGCGCTTTTGTGACACTTACGCATGCATTTGTGTCGCTCGTAGGTGGTTGAATTGTCGACCGATACAGAGTTTGTCACGCACGTGGAGCAGTTTTTGGCGTTTGACGCGTTCGTTGCGATCGACGTACGTTTTGTTGGTTGTTTTGCGATGTTGTTGCGTCTGTAACGACTGACGCATTGACACTCTGTCTGTTTTGCATCACTAACCAGGACGAACGAGACGACGACAACAATACCAATAATACCAATACCAATACCAATACCAATACCAATAACCACAATAACCACAATAACCACAATAACCAGACCGACGGATCTGAAATCGCCGAAACAACTTTGAACGAGCAGCACTTGCGACAAACAACACTCGATGCGTCGCTTGAGCAGTTGTCGTCGTCGTCTAGTTTCACGAACGACCATCTGCCACTAATTCCAACGAGCAGCAGCAGCAGCTCAATGCCGTCAACGTCGTTGAAACAACTCGACGACGTCTCGGACGCTGAAGTTGTTGCGATCGTCCCCGTGACCGACGCAAAAGCTGCGAAGCGTTTGCACAAGCGGATCCTCGAACGCGTCGCTGCGCTCGTCGCGTACGACGACGACCGCGTGTTGGACTTTCAAGCCCAGACGCGCGATTTTGGGTGCGATCAGGTCACGACGACCGAGTATTGTGCGTTTTTATTGGGCGCGTTTGGCGCAAAGGAGTGCTGTCAATTGATCCCACTGATGGCGCAATTGCTACCAGACGAGCGCAAGCGCATGGAGCTTTTGGACGGTCGGTCGGCGATCTGGCGCCGCTCGCTTCAACGCACTTCCTCAACCCGCAGGCGCCGCTCGAAGCAGTTTTCCGAGAGCGTTGTGTTCCAACAACAACGTGATGAAGTCGTCCATGAGGTCGCTGCAGTCGTTCACCGGCATCGCCCCAAGTCCGAGAGCGTTGCGGCTGCGATGCAGTGGAATGATGGACGAAAGACAACAACGTTTGCGCCACCCGCATCCGCGCCCACGAAGCGCCACTCGATGGTTGAGACATCGCGTCCAGCGCTTGCGCCACCGCCACGCAGCACTGGTGCAATCAATAATACGCGACGCAGTAGCTTGAGTCATTACGCGTCGCCATCGACAACAGGAGAGAACCACCAGGAGAGCGGTTTGGATACAGCCGCACCTGCGCCAGCGTTTACAAAGCCGCTGCTGGATCCACGACGGAAGCTGCAGCACCGCGCGTCGTTCACGCACCACTTCAATGACACCGCAGTGACAGTTGCCGATGCGACAATTGCAGAAGAAACGCCGACGTCGCTCGACTCGGACAATGACGACGACGAGAACGACAACCAAGCGCCGCATCGAATGCATGCGAGTGGCGCTGCTGGCGGCGGTGGCGGCGGTGGCGGCGCGTGGCCGACGCTCGAGCGCACGTCGTCGTTCGCTGACAGCAACTGGAGTCGCCAGTCGCAGCGTCGACTGTCGAACGCCAGTGCACGTAGCTTCTTGGACAATAACGACGCGAATGACGACGATGGAGATACGAGTGCAAGACAAACTGCTGCGAGCCATCGACAGCGTCGACGTGCGAGCTGGAAGCCCGAGTTGGATGCGTCCAGTGCAGTCGACGAAGCTGCTGCTGCAGCAGCTGAGGAAGAGAATCCAGTGCTTGCGCGCCTGAAGAAGCAAGGAGCGATCAACTTTATGATGCGTTGAATGGAGCGACAGTGTTTGTGTGTGTTGTTGTTGTGTCGTGTTCCTTTCGACAATGTCCATCTATGCTTGTCATTTCGTCCGTTGCCTTTGTCAGTTACTCGCCACTGTACTTTCGGCCGCCATTCGCTCTTGACCACTAAGGCGACGACAACACTTCCGCGCGCTGCGCGTACTTGTTCTGTGCGACTGCTACTGTACTTCTAGGAGCGATAGCAATGGCAGCAGTAACGAGCCAGGAGCTCCAGGATGCGTGGAAGAAAGTCAAGCAGGCCAAGGCGCTGCCAGATGTGCGTCGCCACTTACACGAGCAGCTCGTGCTGTGAACGCATATACACCACCTTACGCACTGCATGTTCGTGCGTTTGCTTGTGCCGCTGCCATGTTGTGCATAGCCACCGACGATCAAGCTCCCGCTCTTTAGCGCCAAGACGCCCATGAAGACGCGACTCGCAGCGATCCAGCACGTGATCAACACACTCGAGTGCGTCTAGACTTCAAGCCTGTTGCTATTGCTTGAGGCTCATGCACATACCATCATACGATCTCTCTTCTTAACTCTTGTTCTTGCTCCAATCTACGTCTTGGCAGGTACAACTACACGGGGACACTCTACTTTGACGTCTCGAAGAACCGGAGCTTCAAGAGCATCGTGTCGACTGCGAAAGACATCGTGAACGAAATGCTGCCGATCCAGTGCCTCGAAGCCGTATTCCTCGGCGCGTACCTCACTGCAAACGCACCGGAGCTCGAGCGATTCCCCATTAGCTTCAAGACAATCGCAGGCGACACGGTCCATCGGCACATTATCCTCGCTGTGCGCCATCAGCACACCAAGTGGGGTGCACTCGGACTCAGTCGGAGCGATAAGCTCATGTCCAAAGACCTCCAGTATGCGTCGCTGAGTGACCTTGTGCAGGAATTTGTGCGGGAGTTTACGCTGCTGTTCCATCGTGTCGTGAAAGTCTACGTCGGTTTTCCATTCAGCCACGACATCCATTCGTCCGAGAAGGTTGAGTGGCGGGTGCGTCGTCCATTGTCTACTGTCTCGTGCTTTCGATCGCTCTTCATGGATAGCCAGAGGATCAACCCACAGCATCGTTCTTGTACAGGTGATGAACCTGTCGCTCGAAGCAAACGCGTGGACCGACGTCGCACATCATCTCGATGCGTTTGCAAAAGACGCGAGCGACTTGCTGGCGTTTCGCAAGAGCAAAGGCGTGCTGCCCGAGTCGTTCGCTGTCAAGTTTCCGCTCCATACGCCCGAGTCGAGCGAGTCGTCGTCTGGGAAGAAGAAGTCGATCGACAAGCGCAGCGGATCGCTCCATGGCGCTGGGTTTGAGCTGCCTGGCCTGTTTGGCGACGACGACAACGACAACGATGGCGACAACGCAGCGAACGAGAAAGGCGACGCGAGCCCAGAGAAAGGCGACAGCAAACGGCCAAAGCCGATCATCGTGGCGCCCGAGCGACTCGAGTTCAAGCAAGCGCTTGCGGTAAAATGGTAGCGCTTCGTTCCGCCATTGCGATGGCATTGCTGACACGAACGCACGTCGTTTGCATGCTCGAGCGCAGGACGCAGCACAAGTGTTGCCCACGAACCTCTTTCTCCAGAACACGACCGCGTCGCCGTACGTCGTGTACGTTGAAGAGCGTTCGGGGCTGCTCGAGATCGTCACGAACACGGCACCAAGCCGCCAGGATGCGAGTGACAACAACCCGACTGCCAGTGCAAGTTATTCGACTGCGACGTTCCGCGTCTCAGCTGTACGTTGCGTCGCTTGCATCCTCTATAGTGCGGGCAGTGGGGGTGGTGTAGTGTGGCCTCACGTGTCATGTCTACACGAATCACTCTTGCGTGAGAGGCAGCGCGGTATGACGGTCGTTGCGATCAAGTATCGAGGTGTCATGCCAGCCGCTGCTGGTGCTACGGCATCTGCACTCGCAACGCCAGCAGTAGCAACACGAACAAAGCCGTCGCTCAAGCCCAAGTCAACGACAACAAGATCAAGCAAAGCAAACGGCAGCAGCAGTAGCGCAAACACATCCACAGCAGCAGCAGCAGCAGCAGCGCTGGCGCCACCGCAACAGGTCGTGACGTTCAAGTGCCACTGCCTCGTGCGCGCGAGTAAAACGGACGCAACAGAAGTTGAATCCAGCGAGACGTTTGTGCACGAACTCGCGTTTGTTGTGTTGCCAGCGCAGACGTAGGAGTACATTTGAAGCATTGAATCCAACAGCGAACAGACTACATAGACAGACGCTTAAGCGTCAGTAGGAGATGCATCGCATTGCTTACTCGACGGCGAGAGGGATCACAACTGGCGCGACCGTGTCGCACGATGCGAGGCTCTCACATAAAATGTAGTAGCTCCCTGGCAGCGTCGCTACTGGGAGTGCGAGGTCCTGGACAAGTGCGTGGCCATTCGCATTCTGAACCACAATGTCGTCAATACGATGTTCGATTCGCTGCTGCGGCTGCTGTTCGGCGCCCACTGCACTGTCGTCGTTCTTGTCCGTGATGTCGCAAACTGTCAGTGTGGCAGTAGCAGTCTCCACGACGCTCTCGCTATTATCCATAGCAACTTCGACTTCTGTAGTACCTGCAGTAGGAACGTGCTGTGCTTCGTCGCTACTGAAGCTGCTGGAGAGCACGACAAAGTGCCACTGTGCAGTACGTGGCGCATTGTCGTTGTCTGTAGCTACAGCGACTAGCGGCTCTTGTGGTTCGTCTACACTACCAGCAGCAGCATCGTAGATCCCTTCAAACACACGCAAGCGAATCGGTCGCTTCGACTCGCCACGCACGACAATCGGGTCGTCGTCGCTCGTCGGCGCAGCGCCGCTATCGCTTCGTTGGTCAGCGATACTCCGTACCACAAAGCGTGGAAGCAACCTCGTCGCATCGATTTGTATCGTCGCTGGAAGCTCCAGCAGTGTGGCGGTTGCGTCACCGTCGTCCATATTAGTTGAACGCTCGCTACTCGCAGGTGTAGCAGCCTCAATACTGCTGCTGCTGCTGTCTGGTACCGACGGCGTTGCAACGAGCTTCACGTCGAGTCGGGTTGTGCGCTCTGCGTTTGCCAGCCAGCAACGAATTCACTTACAATATGAGCACGCGAGACTTCTACACTCCATCCAATGCACATACGTAACTCTCTCTACGCACCAGCAGGTCTGTCTGCGTCCCACGTGCCTGTAAACCGCACACACACGTCGAGCTGTGCGTCCAGCTCTACGCTGCTTCGTGTATCGCCACTCGCCTCGAGCGGCAGCAATGCGCCAGTGCCGAGTCCCTCCCGCTTTCCGTCGCGCCACGCGCCATCGTAGAGCAACGCGCTGTTGCTACTACGCAACGCACCGTTACCGGTGATTGCGCCGCGGTGCCAGTCGCCGTCGTAGACGTGACCGGTTGCTGCAAATGCAATGGCGCCACGACCATGCGGCTGGTGCTGCACAAATGCGCCAGTGAAGACGTCGCCATTTGCAAACGTGAGTTCGCCAATACCGACGCGCTGGTTTGCCCGCCACTGCCCAGCGTACCGCTCGCCGGTTGCAGCAGCAATGTACACGCCGTCGCCGTCGCGCTCGCCGCGGTGGAACTGCCCGCTGTACGTGTCGCCGTTTGCGTAGCGCCGCAAGCCAATGCCTTCGATCTCGCCGTTTGCAAACGCACCTTTGTAGCTGCTGCTATTGTCTCCAGTAAGTGTGAACGCGCCGCTGCCGTGCATCTCACCGCAGTGCCACTCGCCAGTGTACGCAAACAGTCCGTGGGGTGGGAACGCGTACGTGCCGACGCCATGGCGCAAGCGATCGCGCTGTGCACCAACGTACGTCGTTCGCTGTGTTCGTATCCGTGGTCAAGCGAGTCGCATATTAGTCATGCGCAAGAGAGTCAACGATACACACAGGAGTAGCAGCAATAGCAGCATCAGCTACGCTAACTCCTACCATCGTGTGTGCGTTGCTTGCAGCGGCAGGTAGAACAGTGTTGAGGTGGCTGGTGGAAGTATACGTCGTTTGAACGACGCTTGTTGATGTTTACGTCGTTTGAAGGTTGGGCAACAATATTGCATCAATAATGAACATATATATATATTGTACTTTTCGGTATGAAGAAAAAAGGCAATGTATACAGTACTATATATTGAAGAGGAAACATTTCAAAAAGATGTCTCTATATTAGGGTGCTGCTATTTGCCTACTTTGGCGCACTCATGTGCTCAAATGCTTTCTCAAACAGCACGGCCATGACTGCAAAGCCAGCAGCGCCTTTTGCAGTGTTCGTCGCCAGCACTGCGAGTCGCGTATGTCGACATATAATACCAATACCAATGTCAGATCAGTCGCACACACGCGTCCTTACAACCATAAACAATCGCACCGCGTGGTCCTGCGTGCCGTGCTGCCCAGCCACCGAGCACTGCGCCAGACATGGCGCCTGCAATGACCGTGTTGTACACGTCGTGCGTTGCGCGCTCGCGCTCGACAAGGCACTCGATGCCCGCAAAGACACAGCCGACGACTGCAAACTCCTACGAGTGTGTGTGTGAAAGAGAAAGCGCGAGTGAGATAAGGAGTGCTTCACAGCATGCTGCATGCAAAAGCATTGCCAACACGCACCTTGGAGAAGTAGACGCTGCGCTTGTAGCCTGCGACGAACGACTTGCGGAAACCATTTGCGAGCTGTACCATGCCAATGAGTGTGTGAGCGTGTGTATCACTGTGCAGACGCAATATATGATGCTTAAACGCACCTGTTCGCGCATGTTCTTGCCGACGAGCTCGCCGTGTGCGCCTTCGAACGTGCCGAGGAACGTGCCGAGCCCGACGCCCATGCCAGCGCCAACGACTGTCGCGACGACGGACTTTTTCCAGCACACTTCGCGCGACTCGTGCATAAACTTCATTGCGTGGTACATCACGATGTCTGTTGGGCTTGGTGTGTCGTCAGCGCCGCCGCTGCTGCCGCCATTGCTCGTCGCGTCTGCCATTTTGCTGCTGATGCTGATGTGCTTGACGTCGTGATTGTGATTTTGTGGCTCAAGTGGCCACTCAAACGACTTGGGAGTGGCCTATGTTTAGGCCGCTCCACATGGTTTCTGCCACTAAACTGCGGGTGTCAATACCCTTAAAAATAGAGGGAATTGTGGCAGTTTGGCATGCACTAATTAGTGACACACAGATCAGCCAAAACAGCCAAAGTGGCAAACTTGAGCCAGACGAGCACATCATTTCTTCTTGACTCATGGCGACGCGCGTGCGGCTGCGCGCCCCAGACGACGACACGGCCACGACCGTGACTGCTGCGTCGGTCATGACAACATCTACTACGATGGACTGGTCGACGACACGCCACCGCGATCTGCTGGCACTTGACACGACACCGGCGCGCAACCTGCGGCCACTTGATGTGCTGTCGCCCGAGTTCATCGAGCAACGGCTCGAGAACCTCAAGCGCAAACCGACGTGGCGCGCGTACCTCGACCAGTACGTGCTCGATCATCCAGAGAGCGACGACGACGGTGACGACGACATTAGCAACAACAACGAAGATGCTGCTACGAGCAGCAGCAGCAGTAGCAACCGTACGACCAGCATTGTCCAGGTACAACTTGTTTCTTCCTACATCCGCCCGTTAGGTCGTCCCTTGGCGTCCTGCCTCGCACACCGTTGCTTGCACTCTGATGCATTCGTCTCGACTGCTTCTCACATACACCCACACAGCCACATTTGCTGCATCACGTGGAGATCGATCGCACGGCATTGCCGCCACTTGCGCGACGCTACCGCACAATGAAGCCATCCGACAGTCACGCCGACAACAGCGACGACGATGGGTTTGTTGCATCGACGTTGTGGTCGCTGCTCGTCGTTGCATTTACTCCACTGCTCGTACTGCTGTACCCGTGTCTGCGCCATCGCACGTACGTCGCATGTCGCATGCTCTCTCTCTCTCTCTTCATCCTGCTAACTCTATACCTGTTGTCATTAGCCACTGGCCACTCGGCTGCACGTCACTCATCGAGTTGATCACACATGCGTTCACGACGCTCGCGTGCATTGTCGCAAGCGCATTGCTGCTCTACTACGCACTCTGTCGCGAATTCTTGGAGTTGCGCATGGAGAGTTGGCACCACGTCGTGGTCGAATTCCACGCTCTTCACGCGACTGCGCGCGTCTGTGGCGCTGCTGTCCAGTCGCGTGACGCGACGCTCGCGCAGGAGCTGTGCGCACCACTCGCAGTCGATCTGCTGCTCGTTGCTGCGTGCGTTGCGCTCGCGTTTCAGAGCCATCGCCGCTGGACAAAGTACGCACTTGTTGCAGTTGCAATTGCATTTGCGGCCGATGCACCTGCTCGGCTCTTGCGCGCTGTGACGCCTGCGCCGCTCATCACGCGCGTCGATCCAACGTTTGCGCTCGTGCATGAAGAACTCGTCGTTGCGCTCGATGGGATGCACTTGCAGGCCGGTGGGACGATTGCGTGGGTCGCGTATTGGGGCTGTGCTGCAGCGGCGCCCGCAGTCGATGTCACGAGTTGTGAGAAGCAGTTTGCGAGTCGCTTTGATGCTGGTGTCGTGCGCGTGACGTTTACGTCATTGGATCATTTCGTGCCGTGCTACAAAGCGCCACCGAATCCACTGAAACAACAGACGTTTGTGTGTTTTGAACACGTACGAGTGCGCGTGAAAGACAAACACAGCATCCCCGGCTGGTCGTTGCAGTAAGCGAGTGGGGGTCACGTGGCAGCGTAGGGTTTCTTTCGAGTAACAACAAATTACCAAACAACAAATTGTTGCAAACACAAAAACAACATTTGCAATCAACAAATTGTTACAAAAAACACCAAATTGTTGCAAAACAAAGTACTACGTAATGCTAAGTAGTAGTTGACAGGTAGTAGGATGAGATGATAGTTGACAGAGAGAAAGAGAGAGCAAAAGAAGCAACTTGTGCGTTTTTGTGTGTGTGTGTTCCATTGTTTCCATCACCACTTTACACAAGCGACGTGCGTGGAGCGTCAGACTCGTTTGCTCCAGTTGCATTGCTGCTGCTGTTCTTTGTACTGCGCTTGTTGGTGTTACTATTGTTGGTGCTGTTAGTGTTGATGTTGCTCGCATGTCGCTGCGTGTTACCAGTAGCAGCAGCAGTGGCGACTGCGTCCCGCAACACGTTGGCTAGTCGATTGAACCGCAATTCGTCAAGTTGCTGCGTCGTCGCAGTCGCCAATACGTTGCGTAACGTCGTCGGCAGTTGTCGATCGAGTTCGAGTTGCTGTTGCTGCAGCGCAAGTGCGCGTTCCCGCAACGCGACGTCTTTGTGGAATTGGAGCTGCGCAAACGCGAGTTTCTCGCGCTCGAGTGCGAGTTGCGCAGTCAAGTGCGACGCGTAATCAAACGGTGTCGTTGGTCCATGAGACGCTGGCAGAACGAGCTGTGACGAGAGAGCACACAATACAAATCGATAAATACACGCGTGCATGAATGGACAACCCATAGAGCCAGTTGATTCCGTACGTACTGGCACTGCGACTTGTGGAGTCGTCGATTGGCTGCTGGTGCTGCTGCTGCTGGCGGTTGTTGGATTGTTGCTGGTCGTCGTCGTCGCAACGCGTGCCACTGCTGCTGCTGTTACTGTTGTAGGTGGCACTGCTGGCACTCGGTGCGTTGTTGTTGTTGGCACTTTTGCTGCTGCTTGAGTCGTGCGCGATGGTGCAGACGGTCGCACAGCGTTGGCTGCGCAGTTATTGCTGCTGCTGCTATTGCTGCTACTATTGCTGCTGCTAGAACCTCGCACTTCAACAGCGTTGTTCGCAGTAACGTGGCGGCTGTTACTGCTGGTGGTGGTGACTGGCGCCGGTTCGTCCTGGAGCTGCACGTACCGCAAGCGCGCAGCGTCGTCGTGCTTGGGGAGCGCTTCAAACGCCGCCCAGCGCTGTGGGTGTGCGCCTTGGAGGTGGCTCCGGATGTTGTCGACGCGGAATGCGCGGAAGAACTTGGTCGTTGTGAGCGACCGACGGCGGCGCTTCTTCATTTCGCTGCCGGTCGCTGCTGTTGTAGAGACAGAGGCAGCTGTATCCTCGGCGTGTAGCTGGTCGTCCGCCTTGTTTTCGCGGCCAAACGCTTTGCAGAAGCCGCACATTGCGAGCGCCACGTCCCCCGTGCTACGGTCGCGCTCAATTGCTTGCAGTCCGTACTCGGTCGCATACTTGTCGTGCCAGCTGTGGCGCTGCGTGCGCTTAGCGGTGGAAGTGCGGCCACTTTCATCGCCATCATTGTCCTTTTCAAGCTCATCGAGAATGCGCTTGCGACGTGTACGCACGTCAGACTTGTCGGATGCGCTAGCAGCCACGTCGTGGTGGTTCGCATGGCTGTGTGCCGCCGCGCCGCCACCGCGCGTCTCCATGTCGATGTGTGCGATGTTGGTGATCAAGAATCGTGCGTCTCGCTTAATATTGTTTTAGGCTCTTTACTAAATAGACACTGTAGATACCAATGCAAAATCATAGCCATCGCTTCAAACTACGGCAATGACAGGATGGCGCGTTCGTGTCGCACTGCTGCTACTGACGC
The DNA here is from genome assembly GCA_023337595.1 of Globisporangium camurandrum. Classification (NCBI taxonomy): domain Eukaryota; phylum Oomycota; class Peronosporomycetes; order Pythiales; family Pythiaceae; genus Globisporangium; species Globisporangium camurandrum. Next base: position 13,105 of record JAADXH010000286.1, read on the forward strand.
TGCTCGTGCTACTCGGCGCGGGTGCGCTCGTGTATGAGACGTGGTGGGACGACTTTTCGTCGCGAACGCACTACGACGCACTTGGCGTCGCGACGACAGCATCGCTGCGCGACATCAAGCGCGCATTTCGCGACCGATCGCTGCAGTACCACCCCGACAAGGCGACAGGCAGCTCGACCGCGCTGTCGACGCGGCGCTTCCACCGCATCTCAGGTGCATCTGCTGGCGCTGCTGTTTCATAAACCGTAGGTTGTAGCGTCATTTGTATACACACTCATGCAATATCTCACACGCCATCGACGGTCGCCACAGATGCATATCAAGTGCTCAGTGACGCAAGCGCACGTGCAGCGTACGACCACGAGCTCGCTGAACGTGCGCGTTTTGATGTAGCGCAGCAGCAACATTGGCAGCTGCAACTCACGCCTACAATGCGCGATTGGCCGAGCGCGTTGCAGTTTTACGTGACAGAGTTTCCACTGACACTACTCACACTCGCGCTGCGTATCGTCGACGCGCGACTGCTTGCAATGGCGCTCGTGTGTCTCGGCTGCGTCGTGTTTGCAGTCGATTTAGCTGTGCGCATCACGCGTGTGCTCTATACTGCAGTGCGGACAACGTCGTCGTCGTCCCATTTGAGCAGCACTGCGCGCCAGGCAAATGATGCTGCAATGCGCGCTGCACGCGTGCGGCAGCAACAGCAAGCGCTAGATGCACGACGGGCACACGCTGCTGCATTGACCCAGCGCCGTGTGCAGCAGCAAGTTCAGCAATCTAGGGTGCTGGCGTGATGTAAATTGGATTGTTTTTACTATATTAGGTGAACGGGCGAAATCGTGCTCACTATATTAGTCATACATTTTGCTAGCTGTAAATATCGTTTTTAACATGTCTAGACTCAGTATTCTTTTCTACAAATACTGTAAATATTTTATGATGATAAAATGCCTAAGACTGCAAACGAAATTGTTGGTTGGGATTGCAAAGCCGCTCAAACGGCGTCACGCAAAGTGAGCCAACCACTTCCAGCCACTTGCACGTTTGCAGCAGCAGTAGCAGCGCTCGTACCTCGTCGGTTATCGCACGTGGTGGACGCGCAGTTGCTTCCGCACTACATCAGCTACCACCAGCAGCAATAGTAGCAGCATGGACTCGGCAACGGACCAGACGATCTTGCGCTATGAGGTCGCCGAGGTCGGTTTTGGGTTCTACTCGGACGCCGAGATCCGCGACTTGAGCGTCAAGCAGATCACGAGCCGCATGTCGTTCGACTCGTTGAACAACCCGGTCATTGGCGGTCTGTACGACCCAGCGCTCGGACCGGTGGACTTCAACATGATCTGCCCAACGTGCCACCAGACGCAGAAAGAGTGTCCCGGACACGTCGGCCACATTGAGCTCCCTGTGCCAGTGTACAACCCCGTTTTGTTCATGACGATGCTCACACTCCTGAAGCGCAAGTGCTTTACGTGCCACAAGTTTCGCATTGCATCGGCGCGCTCGCGCGTCTTGCGCGTCAAGATCTTGCTGATTGACAACGGGTTTGACGAAGAAGCAGCAATGTTGTCGGAGCTATTGGAGCAGCGCAATGCGGTCGAAGACGAGCCGGCGCAGCGGACGTTCCAGCGCACGCAGGCGATTCTGGACGAGTACGAGCGTTTGGCGTTGTCGAAAGCCAGCAGCGGACAGCGCATTCGACCACTTGCGCGTGCGTCCGAGGTCGTGCGCGAAAGTCTCGCGACCGCGTTTTTCAAAGGCACGAAAGCCAAGTGTGAGAACTGCGGTGCGAACTCGCCTGGGTTGCGTCAGGACGCAAACGCCAAGATCTTCTTGCGTGGCCTCAGCATGCGCGCACGCCGGATCAACCGGTCGAAGAACCTCACGGTCACGTCAGCACTCGATACGATGACGGGGAACCTGTCGGACGCAGACGAGAAGCACAGCGAGAGTGACGACAGCGACGATTCAGATGATGGATCGAAGTTTATGGAGACGGAAGACGCATCAACGCAAGCCAAGTACTTGCCACCGCTTGAAGTCCAATCGCAATTGCAGCTCATGTGGCAACACGAAGACGGATTGATGGAATTGCTGTACGGCGACCGGAGCGTCGCCAGTGGTCGGATTGTCGCAGCGTCGAGTCGTCCGGACGGGTGGCGCAAGTTTTTTTTAAACGTGATCCCTGTTGCACCGTCGCGGTTCCGCCCGCCGGTGTTTCTAGGCGATAAACAGTTTGAACATGCGCAGAATACGTACCTGTCGAAGATCTTGACACTGAGTGAGTCGATCGTCCAGGGCGCGTACTACGCACCACCGTCTTCGAAATCGCAGACAGAGGACGACAATGAAGAGCCGACGCTCAACTTGGCACGCAAGTTGGCGATCTGGACCGAACTCCAGACGAACGTCAACTGTTTGGTCGACTCGTCGAAAGCAAAGCCTGGCGCTGACGCTGCACAGGGCATCAAGCAAGTGATTGAGAAGAAAGAGGGTTTGTTTCGGAAGAATATGATGGGGAAACGCGTGAACTACGCTGCGCGGTCGGTCATTTCGCCAGACCCGTACATCAGTACGTCACAGATCGGCGTCCCGTTGCGGTTTGCAAAGACGCTGACGTACCCGCAGCCCGTGACGCCGTGGAACATTGAAGAGATGCGTCAGTTGGTGTTGAACGGTCCCGACGTCCACCCGGGTGCGAACTTTGTCGAGAGTGAATCTGGGCGACTGATCGACTTGAAGCGGCGGACGCTCGACCAGCGCGATGCGATCTCGAAGACGCTCTTGACGCGCTCGGCGAGTGCACAGGGTACGAGCAAGAACCGCGTGAAGCGCGTGTGGCGCCATTTGAAAACTGGCGACGTCGTGTTGATGAACCGCCAACCGACGCTCCACAAGCCGTCGATGATGGCGCATGTCACGCGCGTGCTGACGAACCCAACGATGCAGACGATTCGGATGCACTATGCAAACTGCAATACGTTCAACGCGGACTTTGACGGCGATGAGATGAACATGCACTTTCCGCAGAACGAATTGGCACGCGCCGAAGCGTATCACATTGCATCGAACGACAATCAGTACCTCGTACCAACCGACGGGTCGCCATTGCGTGGATTGATCCAAGATCACGTCGATAGTGGCGTGAAGCTCAGTCAGCGCGATACGTTCTTGACAAAAGACATGTACATGCAACTGCTGTACAATGCCTGGGCGAGCATGGAAGGCACGGACGCAGCGGCGCACATTGAGATCGTCCCACCCGCGATTTTGAAACCGAAGCAGCTCTGGACCGGCAAACAAGTGATCACGTCGGTGTTGAAATTGCTGACGAAAGGGCTCCCACCATTGAATTTAGACAGTAAAGCAAAGATCAAAGGCGATTTGTATGGGAATGCGAATGCAGAACACATTGTCGTGTTCCGTGACGGCGAGTTGTTGCAAGGCGTGCTCGACAAGAGCCAGTTTGGCGCATCGATGCACGGTTTCGTGCATGCGTCGTACGAGATCTACGGCGCCCGCATTGCAGCGGACCTGCTCACGACGCTCGGGCGGTTGTTTACGTGTTATTTGCAATTTGCCGGCCACACGTGTGCGTTGGAGGACTTGACGTTGACGACTGACGCTGAAAAGCGGCGGCGCAAGTTGGTGAACGAGTCCGTCCTAAACGGCGAAGAAGCGTACGCCGCGTTTGCTGGTTTGACCGAGTTGTTGGACGCCAAGCACGCGGACGAGAGCGGCACGCGTCGTCGGATGAACGATGTCGAAAGAGTAACGATCCGCGAACGCATGCGCGCATTGCTGTCGGGTCCAGACGCGGACAACAACGCGAAGGCGCTCGATGCGCACATGATGGGGACCGTCCATGGCTCGAACAGCGACATCATCAAGACGTGTTTGCCGAGCGGCCAATCGAAAGCATTTCCCGCCAATTGTTTCTCGTTGATGGTGCTGACTGGCGCGAAAGGCTCGATGGTCAACCACTCGCAGATCAGTTGTGGTTTGGGCCAACAGGCGTTGGAGGGCCGTCGTGTCCCGATCCTGAGCAGCGGGCGGTCACTGCCGTCGTACGAACCGTTTGACCCTGCGCCGCGTGCCGGTGGGTACATTACAGATCGATTCCTGACTGGTTTGCGACCGCAGGAGTACTACCACCATTGCATGGCGGGGCGCGAAGGGCTCGTCGATACGGCTGTGAAGACGAGTCGGAGTGGCTACCTCCAGCGCTGTTTGATCAAGCATCTAGAAGATCTCCAAGTGTCGTACGACCACACGGTGCGCGGCGCAGACGGGAGCGTCGTGCAGTTTCTGTACGGTGAAGACGGCGTCGATCCGGTCCAGAGTGCAATGCTTAGTGGCAAAGACTCGGAGTTTACGTTCCAAGCGATGAACCATCGCAGCATCTCCCACAAGTACAAGATCGACGCAACGTTCTTTGAACACACGAAGCTCGATATCATGACGCCATTGAAGATGCACGCTGCAGCGCGCGAAGCAACTGTCAAAAACTACGCAAGCGCATCGTCGACGCTCCGTGCCGGTGTCCGCGTCCAAGCGCGTCGGTTGAAAGACGGCGAGACGAAGTGGAAGCGCGGTGCGATCGAGCCTGGGTGGGTCGACGCGGACATCTTGGCGGTTGCGCAAGAGTACGAAGACGCGCGGGATACGACGTACGATCTCCAGTACGTCGACACGGGCCGGAAAGCGTTCAACGTCCCACGCACGACGGTGTTCAAAGCCCGCAAGGCGACGCTCCACACGCGTGCGATGAGCGGCCGCGTCGATCTCATTGTTGCAGGTCGTGCGGACCCCGTGATGCAGAGCTTGGAGCTGAACCAGCACGTCGGGTGTGTCTCGGAGCGCATGCAAGATCGACTCCAGGCGTACAACCAACGGAATCCGTCGCTCGCGTTATCGCTCAAGACGAAGAAGAAGAGCAAGAAGAGTGCAGCAGTTGACGACGCGATCGATCGGACGAAGATGGTGACGAAACACACGGTCAGTCCCGACGCGTTCCAGCTCCTCGTGTGGGTGAATTACTTGCGGTCAATGGCGAATCCAGGCGAGAACGTCGGGACGATCGCAGCGCAGTCGATCGGTGAACCGTCGACGCAAATGACGCTCAATACGTTCCACTTGGCGGGTCACGGCGCAGCGAACGTCACGCTCGGGATCCCGCGCTTGCGAGAGATCATCATGACTGCGAGTGAGAAGATGTCGACGCCGATGATGACGATCCCACTGCGTCCGAGCGTCCCGCAAGCGCGTGCGCACGACGTCGAGCAGCAACTCAATCAGGTCGCGCTCTCGGAGCTCATCAGTAACGAACGCGGCGTTGCAGTGACCGATACGTTCGTCCCCAGCGCGAACGGCGTGTTGTGGGTCCGCGACTATACGATTCGCATGACGCTGTTCAAGCTCAAGCACATCAAGCGGGCGTTCGGGTTGAGCGCCGACGACGTGTTCAGTGCAATCGGGAAGACGTTTGTGACGAAGCTGCTGTCGCTGATCTCGCGCGAGATGAAGAAGAGCGGCGTCCACGTGTCTGCGACTGCTGCTACGGCCGATGCGATGAACAACTTTGCTGGCAGCGCACGCGCAAAGAAGAGCAACGACAACGACGACGACGACGATGATGACGACGAAGACAACGACGACGGCGAGCAAGGGACGTTGCGATTCGGTAGCAAGCGCGAAGTCCAGGGCTACGAGATGGACGAAGACGACGAAGAGCTCGTGCGTGCAGCACAGGCGGCCGAGAGCAGCGACTCGGACAATGAGGACGACGGCGACGGCGAGGACGAACCACAGCCGCAAGGTGGAGAAGGCGACGGCAGCAACAATGTCGACGCTTCCATGGCGCTCTCGAAGAGCAGCACGCAAGTACCAAGTGCGACTGCAATGGCCGACGGCCTCGAGCCACTGGACGTGCCACCGAGCGTCCGGAAGCACAAGTACTTTGTCTCGTGCGGCCGCTCGAAGACGCAGCACTGCGTGGAATTGAAACTGCGGTTCCCGACGCACTCGAAGACCGTGTTGATGGTCCCACTGGTCGAGAAGGTCGCGAAGCAAGTGCTCGTGCAGCACTGTCCAGGCATCGCACGGTGCTACTTGATCAACCAGCGCCTTCACAGCGACGACGACGACGAGACGCCGTGCGTCCAGACAGAAGGACTAAACTTCCAAGCAATTTGGGCATTCGATGACATTTTGGACGTCAATCAACTCCAAACGAACGACATCTTCCAGGTGTTGCAGACGTTTGGCGTCGAAGCCGCGCGTGCGTCGATCTCGAAGCAAATCAACGACGTGTTTGGCGTGTATGGCATCAGCGTCGACCCGCGCCACTTGAGTCTGTTGGCCGACTACATGACAGCGCACGGTGGCTACATGCCACTGAATCGCATGGGGATGAACCACAAGGGCTCCGCGATGCAACAGATCACGTTTGAGACGTCGATGAAGTTTCTGACGCAAGCTGCGCTTGGGAACTTGGCCGATAAGCTCGAGAGTCCATCAGCACGGATCATTCTGGGACAACCACCGCGTGTTGGGACCGGGAGCTTTTCGTTGCTCCAGCCTCTGGCGTTGTGAGACAGTAGGAGAGAGAGAGAGAGAGAGAGAGAGAGAGAGAGACGAGCGCTGTTGGTTGCTATGGATAGTGGAATAGAGAGCGTGATCGATGGATTGATATTTGACGTCCTGCTGTATCTGTCGTCTCACTCTGGAGCTAGTGCTGCTGGTCTTTGAGCTTCGTCGTAGGCGACGATGCACTTGCGCTGTCAGCAGATGTGAACTTTGTTGGTGATGTAGATGGCGACACTGGTGGTGATGCCGACGCATTCATGGTGAAACGCCGCTGAAGTGGACTCCTTTTAGGGCTCGGGCTCTTGCTGCCATCGCTGTTCAATGTTGTAGTTGTTGTGGCGGTTGCTGCTGCTGTTGTCGTTGGCTGCACATTGAGACTGAATTGCCGCGTCAGCATCGACTTGCGAGCACGACGACTCGAAGGCGACAGCGATGTCGACGACGTAGGAGCGACTGCGTGCATCCCGTGCATGGCACCTCGTTCACCCACGTAGTTTCTGTGTGTGTGTGTAGGCAGAGGAAGATGATAAGACAATAGTCGCAGTCAGCAAGGTCAGCGAAGCGTCCCGACACAGATGTCAGTACTCAGTCACCATCTATTTAGCAACAACCAGCACAGACAACGCAACAACGCACTCGTAGCGCTCGCGCTTCCAAAACTTCTCAAAGTGCACGCGAAACGTGGCAGTGACGTCGCTGCGATTTGACTTGAGCACGTCGGACATCTGGAGCGCGCGCGGTGAGCTCGACGCACACGCGAGCCACATGAGCTGAAACAGTGCTTTGAGGCGTCGGTCGGTTGGTGTTGCTGCCTCGGCGTCGTTCACTCGCGTTTGCGTCGGTGTCGACTGCTGCACAACAGGCGTGACTTTGAGCGCAAGACGCACGAGCAGCTCACAGAAGCTTATAAACGTGAGCACGCGGTCGAACTCTGTCTCCGGCGCCTTTGGGAGCGCGTCGATAAACAGCGCAGCAAACTCGGTCGTTGTGAGCATCCCGAGCGCAATGAGACCGTACTTGCGACCGAATGCGACGCTCTCGGCATACCCCATGTGCACCGGGCTGAGCTGCGCGGCCTTGGGCTCGAGCTTCTCGAGCTTCGTGTGCGTCCGACTCGCATAGTACTCAAAGATCTGATACGCAAGTGCGTGCAAGCGTGTTTGCAGAGATGAGTGAGGCTGGCGGCATGTACGTCTGCGTACATCCAGCGCTTCTGCTACACCGTGCGTGTGCTGTGTACCTTTGTCAGCGGGTCCTCGAACGCTATGAGGACGTTTCGGCACTCGTCCATTTCTTTCGTGACTGCGACGCGGACTCTGTCGATCGAGTCGACATGATTACAAACATGAATGCAAAGTGAGGTGTAAGTCAACGCATCGTCGAAGTGCACGTCTGCATGATATAGTGACACAAGAGACACGAGAGAGAGAGAGAGAGACGTGGTAAAAGTACCTTGGATGGAGCTGGCGTTCGATGCACGTTCGTACAAGCGAGTCGTACGCACGCGTCGCGTCCTGGTCGCCAGACTACGAGCGTCGCTCGAACGCAAGAGCAATAATTGTGTCAAGTTAGCTGCTGTATATCCTACATTGGAAGGGACGGGCGACTACCTATGCAGCTGTGGACCGCTGGTAGCCAGTGTGCAACGCACCATCTTGGCAATGCGCTGGAGCAATGCGAGGAACGCCGTGAACGTGAGCTTCTTCGTGCCGTCTCGCTCGCTCGGGTGGGTCTTGAGAAATGACTCGCACACGATTGCAAGCTCTTTCTCCATAAGCCTTGCTTCCGCGCTGTTCGAGCTGTCGATTACGCCGCAGTCTTGCAGCAGCTTGATCACGTTCACAGCGCGCAAGTGCGTCGGGTCCTCGCACGAGTGCTGCAGTGCGTACGTCGAAAAGATGTCCCAAAGCTTCTCGTGCTGCGTGCGTTTGCGTGCGGGTACGAGGCTTGCATCGAACGGCGAGCCGTGCTTTTGTTTGCCGACATCCGTGGCAAGGATAAGGGGCGTGGCAGTGAGCAGATCGGAGGTGCTTGCAGAGCGAGCTGAGCCTCGACGACTCGCAAACGTCTCGCGCGGCGTCACCACGCGCTCCGACATGACGACTGCGATGAATTGATTGTCCGTGTACGCGCACAAGTAGCAAATGAGCTAGTTGTTCGCTCAAGTGGTCATGAGAGTACTCATGTACTCTACAACCTGTAAGAGTAACCGAGTACCTGTGAGTTTAACGGGTTACGCGACATCGCGTATACTTAGCTACATCCGCAACCTTTACAGCTTGAAGTAACTTCCACGTCATACTTCGTGTTGACATCGCTGACATGCCAACACTTTCACTATCCTCGACATCAACTGACAGCGTCAAGATGGCAACCGACATCATCCAGATGTCCACGTCGACGACGGCAACTGTACCAACGATGGATGATTGGCGCGCACCCGAATCCGTGTCTGCGGTGCACGCTCGTGTACATCAGCCGAAACGGACGTGGTTCATGCCGGCATTCGGTTTTCCGCCAACGTGGGAGCGCCGCATTGCACTCGCAATCATTGTGCTGCAGGCTGTGTGGGCGATCGCGATTCCGATCAAGAACGTCGTGATGATGACCGACCCCGAGTTCCGCGCCGACAGCGTGAGTAGCGAGAACCACGCGTACGCATTCTCGCCGGCGGAGCACGCGACGCCGCTCGTCGTGTCTGGCAGCGACCTCGTGCCGCTGCTGCGGCGTGTACTTTTTATCGCGATCGGGGATCGCAGCGTGCGCGAGAACTTTGAGAGCGCCGGGTCATTTGATATCGACACCGTGTACCAGCTACTGTCGCCCGAGGACTTTCACGTCATGTCGCAGTACTACGCAGTGCTCACGCAGGCGTCGGCGTTTCCAGGCACAGTCCTGACGCCACGACCGCGGTACTTTGCGGCGACTACTGACTTGATGTCACTATCGCAAGATGCGCTTGGCGTGTGGATCCGACCGACCGACCCGAATGCGAGCGACTGGTTCCTTCCCATCTCGTGCGCAGCAGAACGCGCAAAAGTCGACGGCACGCGGTGCTTCCAGCGCGACACCACGCACGTTTGCTACGACTTTCCAGTCCCAGGCGAATCGCGACGGTACGAGCAAGTCGAGCTCGACAGCCTCCGCAGTGCGAATACCACAGGATTTGCAAACAACATCGGCCAGCTGTACCTCATTGAGATGTTCCATCGCACGATGAACGCAGTATTTAGCACCAAGAGCTGGCGCCAAGCGCTCGATGCAGTCGAGTACACTGTTGACACAAACACTGCGCTCGCAAGCGCGTTCGTCGGTGTCTTCAATGACGCCGACGGCCGGCCGCTCGTGCTCGAGAAGAACGTGCGCGACTACTCGCTGCCGCTTGCTGCGATGAACACAACGCGCCTCGAGTCGTGCGTTGTTGCGGAGATCGTGAGCAGCCGGTTCTACATGAAGGTGCTTACACTCCAGCTGATCCAGACGGCGCTGCTCACGTTCGACGTCTACAACCCGAGCGACGTGCGCGTGCACGTGCCGAACCAGACAGCAGCGATCGTCGCGCCAACGCTTGCACACGACTTGTTCCTTACGTCCGGTGCGCGCGTCGATACGCTCTCACACGAAGGCTCGCGGCAGTTTGGTAGCAGGGCAATAGCGTCAGTGACCACTGCTGGCGCGCGGCTCAAGCTCGACACCAAATTCAATGGCAAAGAAGTACTCGGGGCGTCCGTACGCATGCTCATGTACATGGCGTCGTACCCCGAGTACTACAGCTACATGCACCACGAGATGCAAGCAGCAACGAGCGACGAGCACGGCGCGGTTGACGTGATCAGCTACTCGATTCTCGGCAGCGCGGGGTCTGGACTCAATACATTTCGCGACAACTGGTGGGCCAACACAATGGGCGTGTATCGACTCGCGGAGCTCCCGAGCGGCGCGGATCTGGAATCTACGGCGCGCATCGACACGTGGTGGGACGACGAGACAGTGTTTGCAAACTGGTTTGCTGCGCTCGAGCGCTCGCCAGCAGCGCCATTCCACCTCTTGGACGCCCACCTCGACATTGTACCGCGCACGGTCATAGTGAACGACGACCCTGCAACCGCCTGCCACCGCGCACTGTTCAAGACGCTCACGAAGCTCACGTTCTTGAGTCTCTTGTCGTTTTCGCAGCTTCCGAGCTACGCAGTGTTCATGAGCAACGTCAACGGCGGCGCACCGACGTGGTTCAAGAACACGATGCTCCGGTTCGAAATGTACGGCGAGTTGCCGTCTGGCGACCGCATCGCGTTCTCGTTCAGCGACAGCTCGACCCGACGTACGTGTGTGAGCCCCGCTGACTCTGTTGGTTTTCTCTGTCTGTGTCAAGCGAGGTCTATAAGCCGTTTTCTAGTCTGCACGTTTAGCTTGTCGTTTTACCAACACTGTAATTGACGTATGCAAAAGGCAAGGACGATGGCAGCGCGTGGGTCGCTATACCGATGCTCCACGCAATGCTTCAGAGCTTTGGCAGGAACGACGCGCTCTGGCTGCTCGCAAGCGAGTTCAACCGGTCGTTTGCAGCACTCGTGTCGACCGAGTACGGACTCGTGCACTTGCCGGACATGGCGCAGTGTCAAATCGGCTTTGCAACAGCGGATATCAGTGCAGCCGACAACACGATCCCCAAGATCGCCGACAAGCTCTACAAGCCAATCATGGCGTTCTTTCGCGACCTTCTAACTGCGATCCCAGCGCTCAACACGCAGATGGCAGCAGGCATCGAGTGCTATGACGGCGTCGAGATGGTTGAAATCCGCGACGAGTTGGTGCGTTGAGTGCTAGATTGAATCACACCCCATATCGACACTAGAAGCTAGATGCTGACATGCTCATTCACTTTCATCTTCGCTTTGACATGGCTGACCGTCGTGCAGCTCCGTGGATCGCCTGCTACGTTCGGGGGCGATCCGTCGTCTGGTTCGCCAGTGTTTTGGGCACCGACGGCATTTACTGCCGGGATGCTCAAGCTCTGGCCGCGCACAACACCACCGCAGAGCGTCGTGGACGCGTACCGTAACGCGACGACGTGCTACACGACGCTTGAGCTCCGGTACCTCAACACGAGCGTACGGTGCTGGGTCGAGCCGAACCACGTGCACCGATTGCGCATCGAGCACAAGTCCGTGCTCATGGCGAAGATCATATTCAGTATCTGGTCCACGAGTCTCGTGCTCAACGCCGTTGCGCTGTGCATCGCAGCGCGCTTCCTTGCGCGCCTCGGGACTGCGTGGCGCGTGACGAAGTTTCGGTGCGTCGGCCTCTGGGTCGCACTCCAGTTCAACCTCCAGGGCTTTGGCGTCTTGTCGTTCTCGCAGACGTTGCTGCTCACGCTCAGTACCGTCCCGCTGCTCGTCGGGTACCATATCCCAGTCGACAGTGTCTTTATCGTGAACCAAGGCACGCAAGAATATTCGAAGCTCTTTCAAGACGTGCTCGTGACACTGAGCGCCAGTTGGTTCTACCGCCTCGCGTTCGAAGCTACAAACCACTTTGTCACGCTCGAGCACGTGTCGTTCTGGTTCAGCAACTTTCGCCTCCGCGCACTAGCGATGCTGCTCGTGTTTGTACTGCGCATTGCGACGCCCGATCGCATGCACAGCTCGACGTACGAGTTTACAAAGTTGCTGCTCACGTGTGGCGGAAGCGCGGCGCTCGGTGTCGCCAGTGCGCTGTTGCCAGTGGTTCGGCAGCGCCAGAGTCGCCACTCGACCGTCGCTGTCGCAGCAGTCGCACCCATGGAGCTCAAGCGCCAGAGCATTGTTGTGGCGTCGATCCGGAAGCACGGCTTGCCACTGAACAAGTACGGCCTCGTGGGGTTTTCCCAGCGCGGCTGGTCGCTCGCTGGACTCATTGTCGAAGGCTGGGACGTCGTCGTCAAGCATCGCAGCAATAGCAATACCACAAGCGGTGGGAATACCGACAGCACCAAACCAAAGCAACAGCAGTTTGTTGCTGTCAAAGGCGTCTGCCGCATCCCACTCGCTGTCGACGAACGCGGGGAGATCAAGTGCCTCCTGTGATCGTTTCTCCAAAGTCAACAACGTTGTGGACTTAGCAATATCATCAAAACAATCGACTTGAGTCATTTTCATTCTGTCTTTCCGCCTTGAGATCTCTCACTCTCTCTCCCTCTCTCTCTTTCTGTATGCATCACTATGCTATTCTTCCATCGCCTACAGCTCGCAATCCTCTCAACTACCGCTCTCTACGGCACAGACTCGAACACACCGCAGTCCGTAATCACAACTGCTTCAAGCGGTTTGTCGCCCTTGTCGGTCTCCAAGTTCTCGATCTGCGTGACCAGCTCCATCCCATCGATCACTTTCCCAAACACGACGTGCTTCCCATCCAAGTGCGGCGTCGCAACGGTCGTGATAAAAAATTGCGACCCGTTCGTGTTAGGCCCTGCGTTCGCCATCGACAAGAGTCCAGCTTGCGTGTGCTTGATGCGGAAATTTTCATCGCCAAACTTCTCGCCGTAGATGCTCTCGCCGCCGGTGCCGTCGCCGCGCGTAAAGTCGCCACCCTGGAGCATAAAGTTCTTGATCACGCGGTGGAACGTGCTGTTCTTGTAGTGCAGTGGCGCGCCAGTGGAGCTCGTGCCTTTGTCGCCTTGGCACAGTGCAATAAAGTTGTCGACCGTCTTGGGGACGACATCCTTGAACAATTGCATGACGATTTTACCGGCAGGTTTGTCGCCAATTGCAATGTCAAAAAACACTTTTGGGTTGTTTACGTCATCAACTTGCGTCACTTCCAACGAATCGTCGATCTCAACCGCCGACTTGTCGCTGTACATCGACACGCGAGTGAACAACCCGCCAAAGACCGACTTTTCTTTCAATCGTGCGTCTTTCATCTTTTGTTTCAGCGTCTCGAGCGCCCGTCGGACGTCGCGGTTTGTTGGTTCGAGTTTCAACGCTGCGACAAAGTCATCTTTTGCTTGGTCGAGTTCGTTCACGTGCATGCGACCGGTGCCACGCCGGAACAGCGCTTTGACGCTCTTTGCGTCGTTCTTCAGTGCTTTCGACGCAGCAGCGATGGCTTCCGAGTAGTTCTCGATTTTCAAATGCGCCATCGCAGCATTCAAGTAGCACGTCGTCTGGAGCTCTTTCATCTTGAGCTTCTCGTCGTCCGGGACGTCGTACACGTCCTCCATGAACGTCGCTGCTTCCGTGTACTTGGCAGCCGCTGCGTCAAACTGCTGCGTTTTGAACAACGCAGTGCCGTCGTCTTTCATGGCGCTACACGCGTGGAGCTTCTCGTTTGCGTCCATCTCCCACAATTCTTTCTTCTTTGGGTCAAACCCAAGGAGCTCGACGTCAAACTTAAGCGTTGCGCTCGGTGGGATCTTCGGTGGCGACCCGCTCTCGCCGTACGCATACTCTGGCGCGCACGTCAGCACGGCTTTCTCACCGATCTTCATCGTTGCGAACGCCAAGTCCCACGCACGGATGACGTTGCCTTTGCCCAAGACAAACTATTGGCATGAGACAGACAGAGTGTGGGTGAGTGGGTTCGAACGAAGATAGAGGAGGTAGAGGAGGTAGAAAGGTAGAGAGGAGGACGTACTTTGAACTCGGCGTTGCGGTCGCGCGAGCTGTCAAACTTGGTACCATCGAGGAGCGTCCCCGTGTAGTGCGCTAGTAAGAAAAGAGAGAGAACGATGAGGATTGCGAGAGTAAGAACAACGCGTAAGTGTCGCTGAACACACTCGAACGTACCGCGCACTTCGTAGCCATCCGGTGGGATGCCGCCCGTGCCTTCTTGGTAGATCTCTTTGATCACGCCGCCATCGCCCGAGAGGTCGGTCATGTTTGCTGCTGCTGGTAGTCAATGGGTACAACAGCACAAGAGTGGAACACGTGTAAGTGTGCTGCTTGTGCTGAGCGCGCAGTTTCGCTGGCATTACACGTGCACCGCGTGTAAAGCTATGTAATACACACCCTGTGGCCGTCGTGAAAGTCTCCTGGTTTGATCGCTTGTGCGTCAATCGCGAAATGAGTGAGCGAAAGCGCCAAGAAAGTGAAGATTGTGGCCGGTGGCACTTTTGTTCGCGGAAAGATATTCATTCTAGA
>JAADXH010000287.1:0-27800 GCA_023337595.1 Globisporangium camurandrum
GTGCTCCCACCACAACCAGCGAGCATGAGTGCGTCGCAATGGACGCTCATTCAGATGATGTGCGCTCCAGTACCAGCGCAGCGCGTGCAAATGGCGTTCGTTGTCGACAAGTTGCGTGAAATTGAGCGGCAGATGCAGCAGCGTGTGGTCGAGTTGGCTTGAGGAATGCTGTCGACGGACAGTAGGAGGTTGCATGATGCATAACATTTCGCATGGATGAACATTCTTTTGCTTGTATATGGCTGCTGCTCAGCCTCTCTGTCTATGAATTTGCCTTGATCCGATCTAGAGCTCGCCATGCGTCATGAACGCGTCGACGACACCGCAGTCGTCCAGTACACCATAGTTGCCGCGCGCGTCGCTACTTGCGTGATGCAGCGCACAAACACATCGGCCCGAGTCTTCGTCTATAGATACGAAATCAGCAGCAGCATCCAACATATCATCGTGTATGATGCGGTACTGGTCGTGGAAATGCGTATGTAGTAGCAGCCACGAACAACACCGAAACGCACCACATCGACCGCGATTGTTGCACTCTGTGTCTTCTTTCGAGCCTGCAGTCACTTGCGCAACGCTTGCTGCAACAACGCCACTCGAGTGCGTGAGTGCATTTGGCGTCACGACCTCCAGCAGCGGCAAGTCACCTGTTGGCGCATGGAACGTCACGGTGATCACTGCCAATGTTGTTTGTTGCATGTACACAGATGCCATAAACGAGTCCGACGTTGTGTCAGACAGCTCGTAAGTCTAGGCAGGAGGGTGCATATACTGCTGACGGCTGCTACCGCTTCTACTTTAGTACGTACCGTTCCCAGTCGCAGCGCATGCGGTCGTGACGCCAATTGCAAACTCGACGCTGACGCTCGTGATACTGTGGATGTGGTCATCGATCCTTAGCCAAATGGCAACCACTGCTGCGTAAGCACAGCAGCACTGCTTCCTGTCACAATTACGTACGTGCGTATACTCTCGAGCATCGTCTGCACTTGATTCACTGACGCAGTCGCAGCGATAGACCGGGTCGTCTCGCCACGAAATGCGAGTGCAAACCACCCGCCATCAGCCGTGCAGCTGATCGTCTGGACTTCGTCGACTTGGAGCGGCGTCCATGGATCATCGCCACTCGGACACGGAACTATGTCGTGACGGAAACACAAGCATCAGCGCCGGCGGTACGTCTCTTTCTCCCTTGTCTCATGGATCCAACAAGCCACAACCACCGCGAACGATCGCCAACGTACTCTTGGCGCAGTCGTGGCCCATGTACCGCACGCTCGTGCTGCGATGAGCGTGTACTTTGTCGCACAAACAGCCCTGGAGCATGTCGGCGTCCCACGTCGCAACGGCGTTCGGGTCAGCGCCGTACGCAAACGCAGTTGTACCAAAGCTCGTAGTCGGCGTCGTCGCTGCGAGCTCACGCGCTGTGCGACACAGGCCACGGTCGCTGCACACGCCGTCGCCAGATCGTGGACACGACACTGTTGCATGTGCAATAGTATGTGGTGTGCGTGTGTGTCAGTGTTACAAGCGCTGAATCATACTACAGTATTCGCTATCGTACGCAACGCACATCGATTACAGACAGTGCCTTCAAAGCCCTCAAAGCAGACGCACAGTCCTGCGCTATTGCACGTGCCCTAGACAAGCGAGAACGATAACAGCGTTGGTTGCATTCAATCCAGTCGTCGTCGCTGCGTCACCGTCTTCTCCACAGCAAGCAACCAGCATACAACATACGGCGTTCGAACACGGCGCCATCGTGAGGTGCGCGACGTCGTTCACTGTCGGCTCTTCAAACCACGCACGGCCTTTCGGGCACGTGCGCGCCAAGCACGTGGTGTCGCTGTAGCCGTCGTGGCACATACACCGAAACGCTGGAGCACCTGAGCAGGCGCCATGGCCATGGCAGCGCGCACCACCAGCACACGTCGTCATCGCAATGCCGCCCGTGCGGTAGCCACAGTCATTGATGATCCCCTGTGCACCAAGTCCTGTCCAATAGACGAAGCAGTGAACCAGTAGTCAGTGTGCCTCTGCATCGTCTATACAGCAGCAGTCGGCGCATGACGTTCGCACCGTTGCTGGATTCAAAGCCAGGGTCGCACACGCAGATGCCACTTTGGCACACGCCACGTCCAGAGCACGGGAGCCACTGGTGAGGCACGCGGGCAAGCGCACAGTACGATGTGGGTCTGGTTCGAAGCACTTTCGAGATCTACAGCACAAAGAGTGAACGACGCAAACCTCTTTCGTGCCCTTTTGTGTCGAAATGTGTGCACCAAACGCAGCTGCTGCGCCGTCTACTCCATTCGTCGTCAAGCGTGTTGAGTCTGGCTCTCAGTAGCAACCACTCGTTTGTTTGTTTTTGACAGCACGCACCTGT
Organism: Globisporangium camurandrum; assembly: GCA_023337595.1. Lineage (NCBI taxonomy): Eukaryota > Oomycota > Peronosporomycetes > Pythiales > Pythiaceae > Globisporangium > Globisporangium camurandrum. The sequence goes on from JAADXH010000287.1 coordinate 2,387, forward strand.
CTCCTGCGTGAGTGTGTGGACGCCAGTGATCGACGGCGCAACGACGAACGTCGGGACGTCGCCGTGGTCGTGTGTGAACGTAATGTGCGTCGAGACGCCGCTCAGTCCGCAAAGCTGCGTGCCGCCATCGAACGCGACGTCGACTGCTCGGAGCGTCACGAGTGCTTCGAGCGCTTCCTTGACCGACTGCGGCGTCTCGCTCTGGACGTCGAGCGCCCGCGTCGTCGCGCCACGGAAGCTCAGCGTGAGCGAGCCCGTGCAGCTTGCGCACTGACACGACAGTGCTTGGATCTCCGCCACTTGGCCGGTTGTGATCGGATCGTCGCCGTATGGACACTCGGGGTGCGAGCAGTCGAGGCCAGTGAAGCCGTAGTCGCAGACGCAACCAAAGATGCGCTCGGCGTCCCACGGCGTCGTGTACGTCGCAGTCGAGAACAGGTTGTAGTCGTTGCGCATCGCTGCGACCTGCTGCATGCTCACGCAGCGGCCGTGGCCATTGCAGCTTGTCGTGGATGTGCAGCCCACGCGGAGGCGACTGCACGCGTGGCCCATGAACCCGAGGTCGCACTCGCATCGGCCGCTATTGCGGTTGCAGCGACCGCGGCTCGAGCACTCAGTTGCGACCGAGCGCATCGTGTCGTCAGCGACTGCGACGCCGATCCACGGCACGCCGCGTGGACACTCGCGCTTGTAGCAATCAAAGCCCGAGTAACCGTCAAAACAGACACAGCTACAGCGCGAGTTGTGCATCGCATGTGAGCGCTATTGTGGAAGTAGGCCATGGAGCCCAAAATTACGACGTACGTGTTGGCGTTTGTGCATGTGCCATGGCCGCTGCACTTGGATGGACACATCGCTGATGCGTGCAGCGAGAGCAGCAAGAATAGTGCGAGCACGAGCATGTGTTGCCAGGAGCGCGTTGGTCGCAGAAGCACGATCATTGTAGACGCATGTTGCTCAAAGCGTTTGATGTTGTTGGTGTTTGTTGTACGAGCAAAGCTGCGGTTGGCCGAAACGGCAACTGTCATGAAGAGTCGTTCTTGTGTAAACGTCAGGATGGTTGCACAAAAGGCAAGTGCTGTATCAACACAAGCAGCACTTGCACCTTCACATATGATTCTCATCGCATTCTACAAGTCACCGAGAAGCACTGACACGCAGCTTCAGCATGTTTTAGCTGATGTAGATAGCGGCGTCGGACGCTAGCAAGTGCTAGCACGGTTATTGACAATCTTCATGCAGTGTGGCAGTAACGGAATATACCTCAATATTAACAACAACAGCTTCAACATGCTTGTTTTCGACAGCATGTGTACTGAGTACCATGTCTTTGCTGTGGCATGCAAAAGTGGCCCACGATACACGTGCACGTGGTCCATATGAGGCATGCAGTGCTCCTTGTGAAGCGTTCAGTTCCAGTGTGCTCGAGTGCCAGGACAGCCGTCTCACACTTCGACCAGCTGGTCGATTGACTGGCGCGTGATCACTTACTTCTCCAAGCAGACGCTGCTGCTTGGTGACCGCGAGGTTTGCTTGTGGTGTCGTTGATTGTTGGTGCTGGTTGAGCGCCAAGCGCCGCTTTTCATGCGTCGCAAGTTGTCATTATCAAACGTATGCATGCGTACTGTAGTGTAGCAACATGCACCTGTGCACATGGCAGCATGCATGTCCGTCATGCAGGCTCCATGTAGCTTCATGGCGGACAAGCAATGTCCGCGTCAACATGTCACTCGTGCAAGAGTCAGGACAGTTTGTTGCACCCGACAACTATATTTTTGCTCCGAGCGGGTGAGTTTTGCATCGCCATACATTTTCAGGCTCAATTACTCTCATTCCATTCTGCCATCGACTTTTCGATGCAGATCTGCACCGATTCGCAAGCAAAACAAAATACAAAATACAGGATCGCAAAGAAGCACAACGCAAACTGGCAGCGCCTCACATCCATTCGCAGATTCGCCTCGTCGGTCGCACTCCAAGAGCTCCAGCTGCGACAGCAAGCTCTCTACTCTACTCTACTCTCTCTCTCTCTCTCTCTCTCTCTCTCTCTACCTGGTACCTACAATGGCGTCGCGCGTATTCGGTCGCGCTTCGCGGCGTGCAATGCTCGGCCTCGGCGCCGGCGCAGTCGGCATCACAGGACTCTCTGGCGCAGCCATCGTCTCGGCGAAAGAAAAGCCGCGCCTCGTCGCACCGATCAAGTGCCAAGACGGCTCGGTCATTACGCCGTACGAAGTCCCGTCACGCGCTGAGCAGCTCGCACGGCTTCGGAAAGAGCACTTTGACGTGCTCGTGATCGGCGGCGGTGCGACCGGTTCCGGCTGTGCGCTTGACGCTGCCACGCGCGGGTTGAACACTGCGGTTGTTGAAGCTGCGGACTTTGCCGCTGGTACATCCGGTCGATCGACGAAGCTCATCCACGGCGGCATTCGGTATCTCGAAACGGCGTTCATGAAGCTCGACTACGCTGCGTTTCACCTCGTGTTTGAAGCGCTGGAAGAGCGTTCGTTCTTCTTGAGCGCAGCGCCGTACATGAACCGACCGCTGCCGATCATGATCCCGATCTACACGTGGTGGGAAGTCCCGTACATGTGGGCTGGTGCGAAAGTGTACGACCTTGTCGCAGGGTCGAAGCGCTTCGTCCCGGGCAGTTACTACATCAACAAAGACGAAGCGCTGTTCCAATTCCCGATGTTGCGGTCTGAAGGATTGAAAGGCGCAGTCGTGTACTACGACGGTCAGATGAACGACACGCGCATGAACGTCTCGATTGCACTCACGGCATCGCAAAACGGCGCTGCGGTCAGCAACTACGTCAAGGTCTTGCACCTCCTGAAAGACGCCGACGGGAAAGTCCGTGGCGCGCACGTCCAGGACACGTTGACCGGCGACGAGTGGGACATTGCTGCGCACGCGGTCGTGAACGCAACGGGTCCATTCACCGACGCGATTCGTCAAATGGACGATCCTGCAAAAGAGAAAATTGTCGTCCCTGCTGCTGGCGTCCATACCGTTTTGCCCGACCACTTTTCACCGAACCGGATGGGGTTGATCGTCCCAAAGACGTCCGACGGCCGCGTGTTGTTCTTCTTGCCATGGGAGAACGGAACGCTCGCGGGTACGACCGACTCGGAGTCAGAGATTACGATGTTGCCGTCGCCGACAGCGACAGAGGTCGATTTCATCATTGACGAAGCGAATCGCTATTTGTCGACCGAAGTCACGCGCGCGGACGTGAAGAGCGCGTGGAGCGGCATCCGTCCGCTCGTCAAGGACCCGCGTCACAACGACGGGACGACATCGAAGATCAGTCGCGAGCACGTCGTCGAGGTGTCGCCGTCGCAATTGGTAACGATCGCAGGTGGGAAGTGGACAACGTACCGTCGGATGGCGCAAGATGCGATCGACAAGGTCGTCGAGACGGTCTCGGAAGTCCAGACGAAAGCGCTGCCATGCAAAACAAAGGATGTTGGGATCATTGGCGCTGACCGGATCGGGGAAGTCTGCAACAAGAAGTTTGATACGATCACGGTCACGTTGCGCGAACGCTATCACTTGGACAAGGACATTTCGGAGCACTTGATGCGCAACTATGGGACGCGTGCGTTGCAGATCGCAGAGATTGAAAGCGCTGGCTTCTTGGACCGGAAACCGAGTGACCACCCACGGCGGTTGCACCCCAAGTATCCGTACTTGGAAGCCGAAGTTGTGTTTGCCGTGCGCCAGGAATATGCGCAGAAAGCGACGGACGTCATTGGTCGTCGCATGCGCTTGGCGTTCATCGATAGTGAAGTGACAGCAGAGTTGGTGCCACGCGTCGTAGCCATGATGGGCGAACTCCATGGCTGGAGCAAGACGCGGCGAGAGCACGAGGTCGCGGAGTGCAACGAGTACCTCGCAACGATGCACAGTGCGAATTAGATGACGCAGGACTTGAGAGAGAGCGCGTGTGTCTAGGAGCGTCTGATAGCAGGACGACAGAGTTAACGGAACACTGTGATAAGGAAAGGAACAAGGAAACAGTTGGCAGTTGGTTGCATGCCGTTCGCTTGTTGGTGTCGCTTACATCTGTTGGTGCTGCGGCTGCTGCTGCGACCGCCGCATGCGAGTGAGTTTGTCGGGTGATGTCGTCGTGGTGGGAAGAGGAGGCGGTTGTGCAGTGTTGTAGGGCGCTACGAGGTGCAGCAGCTCCCGTGCGAGTGTTGCGTTTGGCTGCTGATCGACGCGACGCGCAGGTTTTGTCGTGGTGGTACTTGCACGGAGCTTGCCGGGTGTGAGCAGCGGCAGCACGACGCCACGATCGTTGCTACTGTTACTGCTACTGTTACTGCTGCTGTCAGCGAGCGTCAGGAGCATGTCGAGCCCAAACTGTACGAGCTGCTGGCTGTTGCGCGCGTGTTGCTGCACGAGCGCCGCGAGCGTTGCGAGGATCGCTTCGACCATGTCGTCGCTGCTGCTGTTGGTGTCGTTCGTGCGATGATGCAAGCGGTCGTACAACAGCACGAGCTGCTCGACGCCACCGATCGCACCGACGACGTCCTGGTTGCGCACGTTGTCGCGCACCGTGTTGCGCAGTGCCCAGAGACACGAGATCCGTAGTCGATGCTGCTGAGCGATTGCGATCGCATCGCCTGCGTGATTCGACGCTGACGACGGCTGCACACACAGCGCAAGCAATGCATTGAGGCCATGGGCGTTGCGCAGCTTGACTTGGGCACTCGGCTGTTGCCAGACAGCGTCTGCGATCGCGTCACTGACCATCGCAATGACTGCAGGGCTCGTCGCTGCGTCCTGTAGCAGCGCGACGAGCGCTTTCATGTCGGTTGCTGCGAATGCACGCGCCGACGATCCAGCGCCAGCGCTATCGTCGCCGCTCGCAACGACGCTGCGTGGGAGCGCACGCACGTCCGAGAGCAGCTCGAGCGCTTCGAGTGCAGGGTCGCGCAGTTCGGGATCCGTTGCGCCGCTGAGGTTCACGAGCATGTCAATGCCGTGCGGCACGTCGAGCAGTCGAGTCTTGTTGACGTCGTGGAGACACAAGTTGATGACGCCAAAGAGTCCATGGCGCTGTGCGAGTGGACTCGCCGTGCGGCCACAGAGACGCACAAACACTTCGAGGCCGCTCAGCGGTCGATCGACAGCAGCAGCAGCGCTGTTGGTAGCGTTAGCTCCTTCGCGAGCAGGCGGGACGCCCATCGCAAGTGCGACCGCGTCGCTGTATGACAGCGCACACAAAGCCCGAGCTGCGTGCTCGAGTGCAGCGCCGTCGCCACGCACGCACTCGCGCTGGAGCAGTGCCATCCACTTGCGCTGCGTCGCTACGAGCTGCCGGTTCGCGTCGTTGTAGAACAGTGCGTTTGCGAGGATGCAGAGTGCGTGCTCGTGGATCGCGCGCGTCGCGTCTGCTATAGTGTCAGCATCCATAGCATCCGCATCGAGTTGACTCTTGCTGCTGTCGGCATTGTTGCTGTCGCTGTCGTGCTCTGGCTGCGCAAGCGACGTCTTGCTGTTGCTGTTGCTGTTGCTGCTGCTACTGCCGTTGACTGGCGACTCCTGGTTCGATCGCACGACCGACTGACGACGCGTCGCCGCACTCGACGTCGTCGAATCGACGCAGAGAGCGTAGAGCGACTCCATGTACCGCGCGACGCGGTACTGATTGTCGCGGTTCCACGTGAGGTTCGCAAGTGCCCACGTCGCCTGTTGCACGAGCGCGACGTCGCGTTTGTTGCTGTTGTTGTCGTTGTTGTTGTTGTCGCTCTCGCGCTGGTCCGCGAGCAGAAACAGCGCGTCGATGCCACCGGCGCGGCCGATCGCAGCACGAATCGCATCGTGCTGTGCGATGCTACCGAGCACGAGCGCGGCGTGGAGCGCAACGTCGCGATTGCACGACGCACACATGAGCACAAAGCTCGTGACGCTGCCGCCGAAGCGCGGCGATGCGCGCTTGCTCTTTGAAGACACATCGCCGTTGCTAGCCGACGACTGCAGCGCTTGATCTTGCTGAACGCGCTCTTCTTCTGCGAGGATCGCGTCAGCAACGCTCTGTGCGCGGTCGTCGCACTCACTTTCAATGCTCTCGAGCGCTGCGACGATGCTCGCGATGATCTGCGCCGCGTGCGTCTGGACTTGCTCAAACACGTCGAGCTCGACCGCGTCGTAGATCCGCGGTGAGTGACACAGCTGTGCGAGCAAGTGCACCGCGCCAGCGTCAACGAGCGCTGCGCACACGGGCACTGGCGCGCTGTGTGCGACGTACGCGAGCGTCTGCGTCGCAGCAACGACGAGGTCGACGTCGCTCGTGGCGCTCGCACACAGTGCGAGCAAGTGCGGGACGGCGCCAGCGCGTGCGATCGCGCACTGGTTGTTTGCATTCGCAAACGCCAAGTGCCCAAGCGCGAGCACTGCGCTGCGCACGACGTGCAAATCGTCGTCGCCGCGTGGCGCAACGAGTGACACGAGCAGCTCGATGCAGCCGTCCATGCGACCGACGATCGACGTGTTGCGTGCCTGCAGCACAACGAGTGCGAGCGACTGCAGCGCATTGCGGCGGAGCTGCTGGGTGGCATCGCTGTCGTTATTGCCGTCGTCGTTGTCGGCGTTGGTGCATATTCCCACAACCGAGCGCTGTGTGTTTGGCGCGTGGCACAAGTCGAGCAGCGTCTGCAAGACACCCGGTGAGAGCGCCATGTGCTCTTGGTTGTCGACGTTTGCGTCTGGGAACTCCAGTTCGTCCAGCTGGTGCCACGTGTGCACGAACCGGAGCTTCTTGCTGTGTGCTGCTGTTGCTGCGTCATCAGCTGTCGTCGCGACGGCGCTGCTGCTGCTATACTCTGCGTCGCTCTCGCCTGCAAGGACACTCGGGTCTGCGAGCCAGTTGACTGCAGTACTTGCTTCGTCTGCGACAGCGTCGAATGCCTCGGTCATCACAGTTGCTTCCAGTGCCGCGAGTGCGGCGTCGGATTGCGTCGTGACCCACGTGAACCACTTGCGCTTCGCGCGCCACCCGAGCGCACGTGGCGTCGCGTTTGCGTTCCACGCCAGCAGCCCGAGCGCACGCGCACACACGGCGCGTACGTGCGGCTGCGCAGCGCAGTGTCGCGTGAGCGCTGCGAGCACTTCGATCCCGCCGTTCGCGCGCAGCGCAGCGTTCGTTGCGCGCGTCGCACCTGCGAGCACGTCGATGCCGTCGACAAAGAACCGCACGAGCAGGTCGACGTCCGATAGCACGGCTTGTGCAGCGACGCGCTGGCGCCAGTTCTGAAGCCGCAGCAAACGCTGCTGCTGCTTGTGCTGGTGTACGAGATCGTCGATCGCCTGTTGCTGTGCAATGCGCGCGTGCTGTGCTTGCTGCGCCTGGAGCGTGAGCGCAGCGTTCCACATCTCGATGCTGTTGATCTTTGCGACCTGCGCCGTGATGCGGAAGCGCATGTCGTTCGTCTCCGCCGCGCGGCGCTTCTCCAGCGACCCATACGCTTTCACGAGCTCCTGGTTTGCAATCCGCTGTGCGTGGAGCTCGCGCGTTGCGGCCGTGAGCCAGTGGCGCTGCTGCGTGCTGGTTTCTTCCAGCGCAAGCACGCGCGCATCGAGCGTCGTCCGAACTACGTCGTGGCTGTGGATGAGGCGCTCGCGCTCTGCTTGGCTCGCCAGCCGCTCGGATTGCAGCGTCTCGTCGAGCTGTGCAATCTCTGTCGTGAGTGCTGCGATCACGCTCTGCGTTTGCGCACGTACGTAGTCACTACTGCGTTGGTACGCGAGCTGGACGCGCACAAGGCGGTCTTGCACGTCTGTGATATCAATCTGCAACGCGCGCTTGTCGCGTTCGAGCTGCTCAAGCTGCTGCGTGAGCGTCTGCAGCGTCTCTTTATGCGAAACCTGCTGCATCGCTTGCATGCGTGCGTGCCGCTCGTGCTGCGCGCTCGTCATCCACTCGTGCGAGCTCGTGTCTTTGACGAGCGCAACGGCTGCGAGCTGCCGCCAGCGCGCTTCCCGCTCGTAGCAGCGCAGTAGGAACTCGCGCACGTGTTGTAGCGTCTCGCACTTTGCGTCCAGTAAGCTGTCGGCTACAGCAACAGCAGCAGCGTCGCTGTTTGGTGCCACAAGCGCCTCGAGCTCGTCTGCGAGTGTCACACTGAGCGCCAAGAGCGTCTGCGTCTCGTGAAACAGCGCCATCTCTTCGTCGAGCTTCGCGTGCGTGTACGCACTCGCGCGCGTCTCGAGCTCCAGGAGCAGCGCTTTTGCTTGCAGCTCCTTATCGAGCGCTGTCTGGAGCTCACTTGCTTGAGTTGCGAGCGCAGTGCAAGCGACTTTGGATGCTTGTTCGAGTCGCAAGCGGTCGAGGGGACTCAGTGCTTGGAGCGGCAATCGCGCAGCAGCAGCGTGTTGCTCGTGGAGCACGACGAGGCGATCGCGTAGCTGCACGACCGCTTCGTCGCGCGTCGCGCGCTCGATCAGGAACCGCGCACGTTCGGTCTGTGACGTTGCTTGGATGACCCACAAGCGCGCATTCAGCGCCTGTTCGAGCGTCGCTAGCTGCGTAAGGAACGGCGCGTCGCGCTCAGCAGTCGCACGTGCGCAAGCGAGCTGCTGCTGCAACTGCTCGAGTGTCGAGAGGCGTGCGCGTGCAGCTGCGAGTTCGTCGATGCGCATCGTTTCTTCGCGCTCCCACGCGCACCAGCGCTGCTCGCAGTCGACAAAGTGCTTGAGCGCGACGAGCTCCGCTTCGTCCTGCAGCAGCGCCGCGGTGTCGACTGCGATCACGTCCGATAAAGCAGCTTCCATTGCAATTGCAGTAGGTGATGCTAGAGTCGTTGGCGCTCTAGCAACGTCGCTACCGTTGTCACTATTGTCGCTATCGTCGTTGCCACCCTCCTGATGGTCGTCGTCGACAGGGGGCGTTAAGGTGACAAACCGCTTGCTCGCTCGCTCCAAATCGTCGGCACTCGGTCGTGCGTCGCTCGGTGGCAGCAGCGGCGCTTCGAGTTGCTCGATCGCGCGCTTGACGCTCGCAAGATCGCCGGTCACTTGCTGCTGCTGCATTCGTATATCATCACAGCGTGCAACGCACGCATCGCGCGTCGTCGCTGCGTCTTCTGCACGCCGTTCGGTCTTCTCCAGCAGCGCAAACTCGAGCTGCTCGATCGCCAGTGCAGCGGTCTCCATGTGCGTCATGTGGACAAACTCGACATCGAGCTGATGGCGACGCTGCACGCGCGGCTCGAGCGAGAGCGGGAGCGTCAAGTACAAACGATCTGCGCGCTGTGCGAGCACGAATTCGTCCAATTCCCGCTCGAGCTGCTCGTCGTCCTTCGCAAGCATCAGGTCTTTCTTCCCGACTGAATCCTTGGCAAACGTCGGCTGCGGTGTTGCTGCGGTGCTGCTCTTCTTCTGCTCGATCGCAGCGGCTTTCACACGAGCAGCAGCCTCTTCTTTCTGTTGTGCGCGGCGCCGCGTGCGCTCTGCGTCGCGTTTTGCGTCGTCTTCGAGGGCGAGTGCGTCGCGCTCGTGTTCGAGTTGTGCGCGGTTTGCATTCAGAAGCTGGAGCGCGAGCGTTCGTTGCTGCGATTCGCTCGTTGCCAGCGCTTGCTGGAGCTGCGCGTGGTGCGCAAACGCGAGCGTCATCTCGGCACGCAAGGCGACTGGATCGCCAGGTGGCTCGTCCTCGTCATCGTCGTTGTCATCGCTGTCGTTGCCGTCAACGCCAGCCGCTGTATTGCGTCGGATTGTCGTCTGGTTGGGCGTAGCCACATCATCAACAGCAGTCGTTGGCGTTTGCGTATCATCCACAGCGTGATCGTCGTCATCGTCATTGCTGCTGTCGTCGTTGTTCGCATCAATGTCGTTGCGACTGCTGACTGGCAGTGGCAATGACGATGCACTGTCGTAAAAGTACTCGATGCCGTAGTTGTCGTCCCAGTCGTTCGTCGCAGTGTTCCACTCGAGTGGCGGTTCATATGTCATTGCAGCTGGCGGCTCCCAGACGCTCTCGCCGGTGACGCTGTTCACAAAGTACACGCGTGGGGGTTCAAGCACTGACTCCGTGTCGTTTGACGACGTGGAGTCCGTTGCTCCAACTGCCACGGATGGTTCGACGATGATCTGCCACTGCTGCGCTGCTTCGATCTGCTGGCGCACGAGCTCACGCGCGACGCGCCGATTGATACGTGCGTGCAAGCGCTTGAGTGCCAAGTTTACATCGTGGGATGGAGCTGTCACGCTGCGAAAAGTTACAGTGCCGGCTTCATTCCGCAGCGCCTCGAGCGGTTTGAGCAGCGTCGGTAGCACGAGTCCATCTGGCCAGAGCTGCACGAGCCACTCTTTCTCTTCACGCCGCTCGTGCTGCTCTTGCTGCAGCTGCTGTTGCAATCTACTATTGTGTGCCTCGAGTGTTTCGATCGCTTGCCGTTCCCCATCGAGTTGTGCGTGGAACGTGTGCGCTTGCAATCGATGCGCGTCGACACTTTGTTGCAACGAGCGTTCGCAACGCACGAGTCGTGTGTGCTGCTGCTGGAGTCGGTGCACGAGGTCACTTTGTGTCGTGTCACACAGCGCGTTAAGTGCAACCGCAAGTCCGCCGACACTGACTGGTTCTTGCGCGACGTCCGGCGCCATTGCTGCTGCATTTCGTGCAGACGAGCTCTGTTCGGATGTTAGGACACCAAGCGACGTGAGCATTTGGCATTCTAACATTTTTATTGTTGTTAGCAAAGATATCAAATAATATATTGCTGTCATTTTTGGATGTGCACAACGGCAAACGCAACACTTGCGGTTATCACTCGACGTGGTGTCGATTCGTTTTTGCCGGTGGTGCAGCAACGAACGACGCACTCTCCCGCTGTGCACGACGACACACATCCCTCCTCCGTCTATTCTATCAGCTAGCTAGCTGCAAGCATGCTGCGTCGTGCGCTCAAGCCAGCGCTGATTGGCGCGAGTTCGGCACTGACACTCGGCGTCGTCGCGCTCGCAGTCGACGCACCGATGGCCGACAAAGGCGACGACGCGTACGTGCACCGGAGTGACACGACGTTCCCCGAGTGGATCCACGACATTGGCCGCGTACCGCTCTTTGCTGCTGCTACTGGCGTTGCGAAGCTCTACCTCGAGACCCTCAATACGCTCCACGTCGACAACGGCGACGCATTTCTCGACGCGATCGAGAATCGACCCGCAGGCGCGGCTGTCATCACGGTCTCGAACCACAGCGCAACCGTCGATGACCCTGGCGTCATTGCTGCGTACGTCAAGCGCATCGCTCCTATCTGTCTGTCTGTCTATGGATTTACACGTGTGTGTAGCTTACGCTCCGATTGGTTCGTTGGCTCTTCTCGTACAGGCTGTTGCCGTGGAAGTACGCGCTGCGTCCGCATCTCGGCCGCTGGAGTTTGTGTAGCCAGGAGTACAGCTACACGAACGGCCGGACCGTTGCAGCGCTGTTCTTTGGCTCGAAGACACTGCCAGTGAAACGCGGCGCAGGGATCGACCACGTCGTACGTCCGTCTCTCTCTCTCTCTCTCTCTCTCTATCTTTCTCACACTCTCTTACAGATGCTGGAAGCGATTTTCGACAAAGTGGAGCTCGGTGAGTGGGTCCACATCTTCCCAGAAGGCAAAATCTGCCAAGACGAACGTACGTCAGTCGCTCTCTCTCTCTCTCTCTCTCTTTCTCTCTCTTTCTCACACACACACATACACACTCTCTCTCTCGCTCTCTCAAATACAAAGTCTTGGGCGGTCGTTTGTCGCCGCGACGCGAGGAGATCGGGCGGCTCAAGTGGGGCGTCGGGAAGTTGATTGCGCGCGCGCGCATCCGGCCGGTCGTCGTGCCGTTCTATCACTACAACATGGAGCGCGTGATGCCACAGAACGAGTTGAATCAGTTGATCAGCATCGTCCCGAAGACTGGGAACGAACTGTTTGTCCGCGTCGGTGCGCCGTTGACGTTCGATGACTTGTTTGAACAGTACGACCACGCGCGCGTCGTGGGGGCAACGCCGTGGGCGACGCAAGCGCACGAGCGTGCGTTGTACCAAGCGATTACGAAGAGAATAGAGGATGCGCTACTGGAACTCGCGGCGCCGTTTGCGGAACCTTCGGCTTCGTCCACGTCGGTAAAGAAGAAACCGATCGAGCAAGTTGTTGTGGAAGCAGAAGTGCACGATGCAAAGCGTGTCTGACGTCAAGAAATAGAAAGGAAAGGACATGCAGGCGATGAGAGAGGACATAGATGACAATTGTATGCACGAAGAGGATGAACTGCATGCAGAAATAGTCCATTTGCAATGAAATGGTGTGGTGCAATGTCGCACAAATGTCTGATTCGACTTGGATTTTGGGAACTGAAATTGTCGCGACAAAACCCATGTGAAACGACAATCTGCGACATTGCGACTTTTTGACATTGTGTGCTTCTTCTGCTTTAACAACGCGATCTGCTGTCGAGTCACATCGACGTCTGTTGCCCTCGATTGCCACCGCGATCCCCCTTGCACTTGTCGTGCGTGCTGCGTGCGTTTACTCTTGACGCATTCTCCCTCGTCTCAATCTCGTTGCAACACACGCTCCATACGCCATCACACGTGAGCTAGCACCAAAAAGTATCCACGAGCCAGTCGATCAACCAATCGAGCCATTGATCCGCTCCTTTATCGACGATGACTGCTGCGCCGTTCGACTTGTCGATCGAGACGCTCGATGCGTGGTGCGAGCGCCTCTACGGCTGCAACCCACTCACGGAGAACGAAGTCATGCAGCTCTGCAACAAGGTGCGTCATGCTGCCGTTGTCGTCAGCCATGCGCGTTTGCTTTCTGCTTGTGTATGTTTGTGTGTCTGCGTCTACGTATGAACGACAAGCAATCGACTGCTGTCTCACGAATGACACTACTACCGCAATCACCACTGCACAATAGGCGAAGGAAGTGCTCGTGAAAGAGTCGAATGTCCAGCCCGTCCGGTGTCCCGTGACCGTCTGTGGTGACGTCCACGGTCAGTTCCACGACCTCATGGAGCTCTTCCGCATCGGTGGCCAGACGCCCGACACGAACTACTTATTTATGGGCGACTATGTCGACCGTGGCTACTACTCGGTGCGTGCCATGCATTGTATTGGAATGTGTGTGTGCATGTTCAATAATTATTGTTGGCGTTGCACCCCTATATTATGAATCTATTTTATTAATTTCGCTCGATCAGGTCGAGACCGTCACGTTACTCGTGTGCCTCAAAGTCCGCTACAAAGATCGGATCTTCATCTTGCGTGGCAACCACGAATCGCGGCAGATTACGCAAGTGTACGGGTTTTACGACGAGTGCCTCCGTAAATACGGCTCGCCGAACGTCTGGAAATACTTTACGGACGTGTTTGATTATCTCCCGCTGACTGCAGTTGTCGAAAATCAAATCTTTTCGCTCCACGGCGGCTTGAGTCCGTCGATCGATACGCTCGACTATATCAGAGGCTTCGATCGTCTCCAGGAAGTGCCCCATGAAGGCGCAATGTGCGACTTGCTGTGGAGCGACCCAGACGATCGTGCAGGGTGGGGGATCTCACCCCGTGGCGCTGGCTACACGTTTGGGCAGGACATTTCCGACCAATTCAACCACGCAAATGGCTTGACGTTGATTGCCCGTGCGCATCAGCTCGTGATGGAAGGCTACAATTGGTCGCACGATTGTAACGTCGTGACGATCTTCAGTGCACCGAATTATTGCTACCGCTGTGGAAATGAAGCAGCGATCATGGAGGTCGACGAGCAGATGAAGTATACATTGTACGTTTTGTGGCTTGTGGCTTATGGCTTGTGGCTTGTGGATCGGATAGTAGTTTAGAGAGACTGATGGATACGATCGATACGATGGATACAGTTTGCAGTTTGATCCTGCGCCGCGTCGGGGGGAACCGCACGTGACGCGTCGGACACCCGACTACTTTTTGTAGACGGCAACGTACGACGCGACGCCAAGCAGACGCAGACGTCAAGAGAGAGAGAGAGACCGCGAGAGAGAGAGAGAGAAAGAGAGAGAGAACCTATCACAGTGTCCACGCAACACAGATGAATACACGCTTTCTATTGTATCATGTCTCGTTTTCTCCCATTCTCTCTTTGTCTCTCTTTCCATTCTCTCTCTGTCTCTCTCTTCCTTCTTCTAACTCTACAGTGCGAGGTTGTAATTTCGCACTTTCTTGCGCTCAGCGACCATCTCAGCGCGTCGCGATTGCAAATCTTTGAGTTTCTTGATCGCAGACTTTTGCGATGGCGTCGCGCGGTCGCTACTGCGCGTCGCGATCGGTGGTGTAGATGACGATGCTACGAGCGACGCACTGCGCTCGGCTTTCTTCCCCGCGAGCTGCAGCATCTCCTTCGGTGTTGGTGACAAACAATTGTGTGTCAAGGAACGAGCGATAGGACATTTCTAGGACAGATTTCTAGGACATTCCTAGCACAAAATAGGACAAAGGAAGACAGAGAGGATATCTTGCTGGAGCCGCAGGCGGGCGTCCGACACTTTTGCGCTCGTGGTTGCGTCTGCAGAAGCTGCTGTTGTCGATCGGAACGAACTCGTACGATCACGTGGCGGGAAGAGCGAACTGAGTGCTGTCTTGGGACCGCTATCGCTGCTCCGGCTCTTGCTGCTGTCGCGTCGGCGTCGTCTGTCTTGTGCGTTCTCGTTCTCGTCATTATCACAGTCGGAAGCATCGTCGTCGTTCGCTTCGTCGTCGCGTTCACGAATGCTGCGGGGCTGCGACGCATTCGACGCTGCGCGATTGCGTCGGAGCGGCGACGCTGTCGATCGGTCGGCGTCACTGGGACGCCGACTGCGTGCAAGGGAGAGCAGCTCCGCGTCCAGGTCGTCGCCAGTAAGCGCCGGTCGCGTAGTTTTTGTATCTGTCGTCTCCACCGGCGTCTGTGGCTCCTTCGATGGTGGTTTAGACGGCGCTGGCGGCGACGGCAGTGTTGACTCGTCGTCGACTGCGTCCCGCACCATCGACAGTGTTCTACTCGATCGTCTCCGGTCGTCCTCTCCACTCGTTCGCGTATCGTTGCTTGCAAACGATTGCGTGCGGCGTCGAGCGTCCCGTAGCGCTGGACGATCGCCTGTAGCAGTTGCAACACTGTCGGCGTCGTCGTCCTCTTTGTCATGGAGCCGCGACCGCGTCGACAGCGACGTTAACGACGTCGCATCGTCTCCTCCTCCTTCTCTTTCTTCTCTTCCTCCTCTAGTTGAAGCGCTTGTGATTTGCTGCTGTTGCTTGAGCACCCTCCTGAGTTCTTTCTTGAGTGCTTTGTTATGCAAACGCGCTTCATCAAGAGCGTGACTGAGCTCCGCTACAAGCACCTCCAAGTCTTTCTTCCCCGCAAAGTCATTCACTACATTCTCTCCTTTGCTGTCACTAGAGCGCAGCTGTCGCACGTCGGCGCGCAGCTGGTTACTGAGTTCCATGAGCTGACTGCGCTCATGGACGAGCCGTTCAACGTCGCGCTCGGCAGCGCTGAGTTTGTGGCGCAGCGTCCGCAGCTCTGCTTCCAACGCGACGCGGTCCGACGCCAGCGACAGCGGCGTCACAGCTTGGTCGACAGTGTTAGCAGCAGCGAGTTGTGCGTCGAGTGCTGTGAGGCGCACCGCTTGTGCTTCGATCGTCTTGGTCGCAGTTGCGAGCTCGGCCGTCACATCCGCCAGCAACTGCGCTGTCGCAGCGTCGTTTGTCGTAGCAGAAGAGGCTTCAAGCTGTACGAGCTTTGCTTCCAACAACACACAGCGCGTCTGTGCAGCACGCAGGTCAGCTACAAGCGCCTCGTCGTTGCTATTGCTGTCGTTCTTTAATGGTGACGCTACAGTCGCTTGTTGCGTCAGTGCGTCTTTCATCTGATGGATCAACTCTGTTGCGATACAATCCCACAACTCCTACAGTCAGTAACCAATCTCTCTATGGTTCTAAGCGTCCAAACAAACGCACCGCGGAGCTTTGTGTTCTCGAGCTGCAGCGTTTCGATCGATTGAGATGCTCGGACGCTTGCTCTTCCATCCCCACTCTTCTCGCTGCCGTTTGGTTTGCGTGGCGTCTCCGTCACCAGTGGCGACAGGCCAGCAAGGGGCGACAATGCGCCATTGTCATCGCTCCAGAGTGGCGACAGTTGCCCTCTCTCTCTGTCTTCTTCGTCATCGACATCGCCTTCTTCTCGTCTCTTCAATGGCGTAAACGCAACGCCATACGACGCTGCAAGTTGTGCGTCCGTCTGTTGCGCGCTCCTTTCGGTCAAAAGCGTCAAGCGTTCGTGTTCTGCTTGTTTGAATTGTTCACTGAGCGCCTGGTTATCAACTTCCAAACGCTCGTTGCGATGTTCCAACGCTTGGAGTTCGAGCCGATAGCGCGTCGTTACCAAGCGTTCGTGGTCAGCACACTGCTGCGCGATGCGACGTTCTGTTGCTGCAGCGTTGCGCTCGAGGGCGTCGCACTTGTCGGTACTATCGCTGAGCTCCCGACGCAGCGCTGTCGCAGCATCACGCGCGTCGTTCAAGTCGCCAGTGCTGGTCGTGAGCTGGTCTCTTAAACTTGATATTTCACGTTCACGTTTATACACTTGCTGCTGCAGGTCGCGAACAACAGCAGCGTGTTGGTCAGTGACGTCGTCGTGGTTGCGGCGCAAGCGCTCGAGTGTGCGGTCGTAGTCGCGTTGCGCATCGTCGCGCGCGCACTGGCTCTGTTGATGCGCTTTCTCTGCAAGCGCAAGCGCGTCGTTGGATTCACGAAGTTTGGTCGTAAGTGCTGCGATCGTTGCTTCGAGACGAAGTGTCTGCGTCTCCCGCTCGTCGTCCTATCGTAGAAAGATAGAGATTGTATGTGGATAGTAGTTAAGCGAATATCAATTATAAGAGTTCAGTACAACATAAAAGAGTCCGTGTACATATGACAGTTTAGTCACACTACGTATCAATTGAAACAATTTGATATAAACTTAAAGAGCCAACTATAAATTCAAAGAGTTCAACCGATCCCATCGATCCAATGATAGAATCCTCCAGTCCAACGCACCTTGCGCTGCAATTGCCGCGTGAGGTCGTCTGCAAACTGTTGTTTCTGGTGCTTGAACGCATTCTCGACTGCCTGCAACGACTCCAACAGCTCCGCCATCTTGTGTTCGTACTCGTCCAGCAGCGCTTGCTTGACGTCCTGCAAGACGCTCACGTCTCGTTCTAAGCGCTTGACGTTCGCGTCGTTGCTGCTCTGGACATCTGCGAGCGTCCACTCGGTCGCTTTGCGTGCGTCAACGCTCGCGAGCAGCTGTGCGTGGACGTCCTCCAACTTTGTTTGAAGTTCCTGCACGCGCGCGTCGCTCGCTGCTGCGTCGCGAGCAGCTGCACGCACTTGGAGCTCGAGGTCGCGGCGCGTGGCGGTCGCTGCGTCGATTGCTGCTTGGAACTCGCGCTCGCGCGTCCGCAGCAGCTCGTCGAATGCGACGCTTGCTTCGCGCCGTTGCGCATCGAGCGCGTCGTCCTGTTCGCGCAGCTGCCGCTCGGTCGCGCGGCGGTGGGCCGTCAGCTCCTCTTGGATAGCTTCGACCTCCGCGTCGCACTGCAAGCGCATTGCGTCGAGCTGTGCGCGTGCGTCTTTGCGCTGCTGTTGCATCTGCAATTCGAGCTCGTGGTACTGCGTTTGCGTATCAGCGAGCGTCGCGGCAACGTCTGCTGCGTGTGCGTGGAGATCGCTGATTGTCGCGTCGCGATCGCGGAGGGAGGATTGGAGATGCGCAAAGTTCGTATCGTACTGTGCGAGCTCCTCGTCGCGGCCTTCCAGTAGCTGGAGAGCCGTGTGATGTGGTGTGGTGGTTAGAGGATGATACGATGGATGCGTGTAGATAGAGAGAGAAGCGTCGTACTTTGAGGTTGTACTTGAAGTCTTCCTGGAGTTTCGTGAACTTTTGGCGGTAGCTGTTCGCAGCAGCTTCCTACGTTGATTATACACCCGTGTGGATGAGGAGGCAGTGGACAATCGCAGACTGTAGTGTATTACATGTGGTGCACCTTGTCGCGCAAAAGCGCTTCGAGTGTCTGGATGCGATACTCGTTAATGTCATGGAGCTCCTTTTCCTTTTCGAGAATGAGCGACCGGATGTTGGCCGGTGCAAGGCGCGCAGTCGACGGGAGTGCGCTATTTGCGCCACCAGTAGCAGCAGTAGCAGCAGTGGTACTGGCACCATAGCTTGTGCGTGCATCGCTGTCGCTGCTGCCGCTCGAGCGCAGCCGCTCGTCCAGCATGTGCTCCATGCAACAGCGTCGTCGTCAAAAGGTCGTGCAGTAGCAACTCGTCCGCATGGATACTTGTGCGTACTCGTTTGAGGGGATTGCGGACTTTTATGCAGGTATCACTCGGTATTGATTTGAAGAAATGACTTGGTTTATAATGACGACTTCGCGACGATGGCGACGTACAACGAAGGAGTGTGGTTGCCAGACGAAGACGCTCGGCTCGTGCGTGCAAAGCTCGAGTACCCGGCAACGACGTCTTCGGAGATCATTTCGATGGCCGTACGCACGCGGTCACCTTCGCAATGACGCTTTCGGTGCAGAACAAAGGCATTCAAGGACAAAATTGCAAAGATACGTTTGACACAACGCCAGTACTAGACAGCGCGGCACTGCAACATCAGCAGTGACCGTGGTAGCAGCGTGGCGGCACGTA
This sequence comes from Globisporangium camurandrum, assembly GCA_023337595.1. Taxonomy (NCBI): domain Eukaryota; phylum Oomycota; class Peronosporomycetes; order Pythiales; family Pythiaceae; genus Globisporangium; species Globisporangium camurandrum. Next base: position 21,069 of record JAADXH010000287.1, read on the forward strand.
CACGCAAGAAACGGCGCCGTGTACGTCGCCACTAGTATAGACCGCGTGCGCTAGGTACACCATGTCAAGTACATAATACATTCGAACTTTAAGTATCACCGCAGCTCAACACCAAGTCAGTGTATCCACCGGTGGACTACAACATGTGCAAGCCTTGCAGTGCCAATCGTAGCGCTGATCGGTCGATCTGGTGCTGGGCAACGCGACACTTCCACGCTCGATAGCGCCGCTATCATGTCAGGCGAGTGAGACAAAGGATGCAAGTGTCAGCTCTAACACGAGCGCCCTCGTCGACAGCGCTACATGCACCAGTCATTATCGTACCTGGATGTACCGCGCCTTCGCATGCTCGATCGCGGGTCGGTTGGCAAAGTACTGCGCGATCGTAAAGTCCACGAGACTCGGAGTGTGTATCGCCGCGCTCTTCTTACTGAACGCCGACCGACCGATAGCATTCGCACTCGCAACGCGGAAGCGATACGTTGACTTGGGCTTGAGGAACGTCGCCAGCAGCTCACAGCTGACGCTGCTGCTGCTGGCATACGGTACCGTCACTTCGTGCTCAAACAGCGCTTTGTAGCGTCTAGTATGACTATCGTCAATGCCGATTTTCTCCTCGTGGCCACCACCCAGCACGGTCGCAGTCGGTTGCGTGCTGTACTGGACGTAGAACGCTGTGAGTGGCGCGCCGCCGTCGTGTGTTGGCACTGTCCATACAATGCGCACGCGCGTTGGCTCGACGTCGCCAACGACAGCAGGTGCTGCAAGCAGCCGCGCTGGCACCGTCGCTGGCTGCGTTGCAACGAGTGAGCTGCATTCGCTCAGCGCACTTGCACCAAGTGCGTTCGCAGCACTCAGCTGGACGCTGTATAGCGTCTTACCTCGCAGGTTGGATACGACCACCGAGCACTGACGCATTGTTGGACTCTCTACGCTAAAAACATCGGGTTGGAGCGCGATCGTTCGCACAAGCTGCCGCGCCGTAACGCCGTGCTGGACGCTCTCGCTGCACAGCAATACGTCGACGCGCTCAATCGGTTCGCCGTTGCATTTCGGGAGCGCGAAGCGAAGCAAGAGCGTGTGAGAGCCGCCATCTTTCGCTGCCAAAGCCTGCAATTCTGGCTGCTGTGGTGTATCAGGGACGTCACTCAGCGTCCTTGCTGCCACACTCGGTGGCGACCGCTGTGACGTGCATACCACGTTTGCAATCACGTTCGATGCAGCGAGCCAGACGCGCAACGGTTCACCTGGTGCCAGTCCATCGAGCGTATACCGCGTGCCAGTGATCGATCGCGCAAGCAGCACGACAGTGTAGATATCGTCATCCTGTCTAACACTCGCTGTCTCCTTGTCTATGTCGTTCCTACTGTCGCTGCGCTGCGTCCATTCTAACGTGTACTGGACAATGTCGCTGCCATTGCGCTTCGGCGGCGTCCATTCGATCGTCGCCTTTCGTTTCTGGATCGCAACGATCAGTGGCGCTCCTGGTGGATCTGGTGCAGTCGATGGCATCCGGTGATAGTCACTCACGCGCGAGAATGCGGCAGTACCACATCGGTTCACTGCTGCTACGACAAACTGGTAGATCTCGCCTGGCCAGAGTCCATCGACAACATGTGAGTGATAGGCAACAGTGTCCGTAGGCGACAACTCGTGCATCGCTTTTGCCTGACGCTTCGTCGCCTTTGCTTTTGGCTTGGTTGTTGCGGCTGCTGCCTTGCGCTGTGTCGACGTGGCACTCGCAGTAGCAGCTGATAGACGTGGTCGCTGCTGCTGCCTCTTGTCGACTGAAGTTACTACCTTATCATTCTGAGCACCGAGTGCTTCGACAGCGACCGACACTTCATGTACAGGCACAAAGACGCTATTCTCTGGGAGGCACCGAAGCACAAAGCGCTCGATGCGCGCGCCGTTATCTGCTGGCACTGTCCAGCGCAGTTGGATCTGCGTTGCGGCATTGTTACCGACGCAGTCGCTCGCCTGCAGTGGCGGTTCGATCCGACTCGGGACGAACGCGAGCGTTGTGATCGGAGGCGTCGAGTCACTAAACGCACTCGCGCCAATCTACATCACAATACGTACACACAGCGCATCCAGTGTGAGTCGCTATCGACAGCTGTCTACTACCATATCGATAACTCTACGCACAGCGTTTACTGCTGCGAGCGTAAATGCGTACGCTGTCCCAGGCTGGAGCCCATCGACGCACTTGCTCGTGTACTTGGCAGGGACGACGAGCGTATTGTAGCTTCTGCTGTCCTCGTCGCGTTCTACTCTCCTTTCTCCTACTGCTGCTCCTACGAGCTCCTTGTTCTCCAGCGACAATGACGATGATGAGCGCACGACCGTGTAGCGCAGCGTGTAGTGCAGCAATGGCGACCCGTTTGCCAGTGGCGGGAGCCACGCCAGCGTGATCGAGCTCTTGTCGATTGCTCCAACACTGAGTGGTGCTGGTACATCCGGTGGCGCGGGGACGATGCGCCAGACGTTCACGCTTGTATCGTCACTTGTCGTGACGAGGAACGTGCCAGTGGCGTCAAACGCACACGCCGTAAGTGCATCGTAATGACCAAAAAGCGTCGAGACGCACGCCGTCGTGCTGTTACCAGCACTACAGTCGCGGCGCCAGAGTTTGACCGTGTTGTCCCGCGCGCCAGTCGCGATCAGTAGGTTTTGAATCTGGCTCTCGTTCGATGGTGCTGTCGTCGCAGCGCAGCATGCGATTGGCGCAGCATGTGCATCGACGACAGTCTCGAGGACTTGGGATGTCGCGAGCGACCAGAATTTGAGCATCCGATCGAGCGCAACGGTCACGACGATGTTGTGCGCTACCGAGACTGCACAGCATGTGATGCGCGACGTGTGGGCGACGAAGCGACCACACGCATCACGGTCGTCGAACGTTGCAACGTGCATAGTACAAGCTACTGGACGTCGAAGTGGCCGCCATGCCAGTGGCGTTGATGGCGTAGCAGACAGCGCGTTGCTTCTGACGTTAGGGCTATTGCAAGGCGCTGTGACATCGCTGTCACTACTGCTATGATTGCTGACAGGGTTTAGTGTCAACGAGGCTCTCGTCGGATCCAACAACGCATCAAAGTCGAAGCTATCGAGGTCCTGATACAACTGTGTGAGTGCAACTGCATCGTCTCGTGACAACCACTCGTTTGGCGCACACTGGAGTGGACTCGATGGCTCGAGTTTTCGTGTAGACGACGGCGACGACTCGAGCAAGTTTCCACTAGAGCTATCGTCGCTGTTGGTGTCTGTGGTTTGTAGCGACGCTGTCGATTTGTTAACAACCGTCTCGATAGGACAATGTCGGGGTTGCTTCACTTCGTTGTGTGGCACCTGCAGCGTCACGGCGCGTTCGTCATTCGACGTCGCTGCTGCAAGCATGTCCATGTGCCACGCATGATGCGGTACGAGAGCTGCAAGCGGTGCGTCGAACGCCAATAGCTCGAAGCTCGTTGCAACCGACAGCGCACACGGCAGCGCAGCGTCCCACGCTGTGCGCTCGTCGTCTAGCGCTTGTGAGGCTGTTGGCGCTGACGCAACGTCCCAGACGTGGATCGTGCAGTCGCCGGTTGTTACGAGTTGCTGATTGTCAAGCGTAAAGCAGAGCGACGACGCCCCCAGCACGTCGACTGGGAGGATCTGCAGTAGTGTCAGCGTCGGTGTTAATGTTGACGCAAGCGCCTCAACGCGATAGAGCATACACGTTGAGTCCCACGACGTTGTTGCAAGGAGCTGCGCGCCGGAACGAATCGCAATTGCTGTGATCTGCTGCTGGTGCGTGGCAGTGAACGTAACCGACGTTGTAGCAGTGTCGGTCTTGCTATTGGCGCTGTGTTCGATCGTGTTGGTCTGTGGATCAAACAGATGAGCGACGGGCGCCGTGCCTGTTTGTAAACTAGTGTCAGTCTATTCATTTATCGACTAAACAGGCAGAAGTTGCTACCGAATGCAAGACGCACGCGTTGCGTAAGCAATCAGAACATGCGGACGCGCGATGCTGCCTGATGCTGTTGCAAGCAATGAGCCGATTGGTGGCCAGACGGCAGCGACTGCAGCGCCGCAGATGAAGCGCGCATCGCAGTGTGTGACATCGATCGTTGCGAGCGTCGCTGTCGAACAAAAGTCGCTGATCATGACACTGGAGCAATCGTATGGACACATGCAACGTGTAAGTCTCTAACGGTTTCTTTTGTGCCATATAGGAGTCACGGAATAGCGCACGAGCAGCTACCGATCGAGTCCAAACGTGACGACAACGACGCTTGCCGTAGCAGCAGCGTTCCTCGAATTGTCGTTTGCTGCGGTTGCTGGTAGCTCGACGAGCGAAAGCGCTTTCACGCTGCGTATGTGGTCGTCAAAGCTGCGCACTTTCATACCGGACGACGTCCGAGGTCGGCGAGCTGCAACAACTGCGCCGTCGACGAAAAAGAAGCCGTCTTCGTGCAATGCGTCGTCCTCGAGCTTCTTCTGCAGCGCGTCGAGCATCGCGCGTGCCTGTGCACGTTCCTCGGCACTGCGGCCATCGACGCCTGGCGCAAAGAGCAAGCGCTTCTTTGCATCGAGGCGCTGTTTCGCTGCTTTCCCCATCGATGCGAGATACTGTGCTTGTCACGCTTGGTGCTAAACTGAACGTCGGTTCAGTCGATTTTGGTATCTTGATACCAGTTCCGAATACTATTCGGTCAGTAGGTGTGTGCTCTATCGCAGCCAAATATGCTGGTGGGTGTACTTGGCAACGGTTTGCATGCATCCTGTTGTTGTAGACCGCGCTTAGTTTGTCGTTGTGTCAAACACCTGCATTGGATTGTCACCATCGCCATCACGTCATGTGTTTACATGGAGGCGCACGAAATACTCCTTCCGGATCACACGAGTAACATGCGTTCAAATGTAATCAACTTGGTGGCTCGCGAGAAACAATCATATCCGCGACACCGCGATAATCAGGAGTCGGAGGCAAATCTCGCATAACACTGAGAGGCGCGACTCCGCTCATGGACTTGATCGTACACGATTGCTTAAGCTCCCATGCAAACATGTGTAATCATGCCGGTGGATCGCAAGACACAATCACTAGAGCCTAAGAGTCGGTATGCGTTCAAGCTGTCCCGCAACGAGGTAACGCCTCCAGCAGCCACGCTGGTCGCGCCGATTCGCTAAACCTTATACTCGACTGTTGTGGGCGTCTTTGCCGCTTCAGAATCTGCTCACTCATACACACTTGGCAACTTGCCTCCACGCACCAACAACATCCACGATGAGTCCCAACGCCAGCAACAGCTCGAGCTCGCGCTCTGTCTCCAGCAAGACGAGCACTCACATCGGGGTGGCAAACCCGCTTGAGCACCAGAATCAGCGCCAACTCGTTCAAATTCGTGACCCCGTGCCGGCCAACTGGAATGCCTCGAAAATCCCATCGATGGTTGGCAAAGTCGCGATCGTGACGGGCGGCAGCTCGGGTATCGGCCTCGAAGTCGCGCTCGAGCTCGCGTGCAAAGGCGCTCACGTCGTTGTCGCTTGCCCTGCACACCTCCGCGTACATGCATCAGAGGAGCGCATCCGTGTTACTGCGCAGGCGACAGAAGTGCCTGTCTATGCAGGCATGGCCGCTCAGTCGAAGAAGCAGCAACAGTACAAAAACGAACGAGGCAGTGTCGAGTACATGGAGCTCGATCTGAGCGACCTCAGTAGCGTCAAGCGCTTCGCAAGCTCGTTCCTCGCGACACACAGCCGCCTCGACGTGCTCGTGAACAACGCGGGGATCATGGGCGTCGCGTTCGCACGCACGGTCGACGGCCACGAGCGTCAGTTTGCGACCAACTACCTTGGCCACTTTGTGCTCACGCACTACTTGTTGGATGTCATGCGGCGAACGGACGGCGTATCGCGCGTCGTGACGACCACGTCGCTCTCACATCGGTTTGTCGATCTCGATGCCGCGCATGTGATGGACACGAACGCTGACAGCTACATCGCGATGGCCGCGTACGCGAAATCCAAACTCTGCTGTATCATGTTTGCAGTCGAACTCGATCGGCGCTTACAAGTGAGCGGCGTTGAGAACGTCATGTCGGTCGCGAGTCACCCCGGGTACGCGCGCACCGGCATCATGGGTCCGCCCGCTGTCAGTGCGTCGAGTTGGTTCGCTCGCACGTTCTGGGACATGTGGTCGTTCGCGCCGTTTGCACAGAGCGCTGCGATGGGTGCGCTGCCGACGCTGTTTGCTGCAACGGCGTCCAGTATCCGCAGCGGCGACTTGTACGGCCCAAACAGCGCGTTCTTTCACATGTGGGGATGCCCAGCGCTCGAGACCCCAGCGCCGCATGCACAGAGTCAGATATCCGCATCGCGGTTATGGACAGCGAGCGAGACGCTTGCAAAAATCCGCTTTGACGTTGCTGGGAAGGCGTCTGCAATGGAGTCTGCAGCAGAATGAACGCTGAGTAGTAGATACAGTCAGCTCTAACAGTCAGCAATGCACAAGTCTGAGTTGCATCCTAGTCAACTAGGAAAGACGAGCGTGTGACATACCAAGTAACTGGAGGACGCATTGTTGTAACCCTCAACACTGCAGATATACAGTGCGCCTTATAATTATACGGACACTTGATTTTTTTGAATAAAATGGCCAAAAATTAGGTTAGAAAACTTTCGTTGCATTCAAACGATGCGCAAAACAGAGCTTTATCAGCACCCAAAATGTGAGCTGATGGA